>WOGR01001305.1:0-20407 GCA_015342045.1 Leptinotarsa lineolata | reverse complement strand
CTTTCACTTATCACTTATCTCCTCTCTCCGCTTCACTGGTTTAGCGGGAGATGACCGTTTGGCGGGAGTTGGCCATTTTCTCTTTGATCATGGGTTTTCATACGTTGCGTATCTCTACGCTAGCTTGACTGAATATGTTGTTAGACAGCATATATGCGGCTTCTTTGAATTTCCTTCTAAACCAGTGTTCCTCCTTGTATATGATCTCATCTTGGGACCACTCGATGTTATGTTGACGAGTCCAAACATGTTCTGCTATTTCTGATTTCCTGGTTTCCCCTCGCTGTGTGTGATTCTTATGCTCGGCAGTGCGGACTTTCAATGGCCTCTTAGTTTCACCGAAATAGATTTTTCCGATCTCTCAGGGTATCCGGTAAATGCAATTCTTGGAATCGCAGTCCGCGTTTGGAGGTCTGGTTTTCGTAAGGCCACTACGGATAGTGTTTCCGGATCTGAAGCGGGTTCTGATGTGCTTGGACCTAATTCTTCTTATCCTTTCTGATAATCCTCTGATGTAGCACTGGTTGTGACATCTTTTTTCCTTGCGAGGTTCTTGCTGTCTTTTAGCCAATGTCTGTTCCACCATTATTTTGGAGTACCCATGTCGTTGAAGATCATTTTTATAATGCCTAATTCTTTCTCCAGACCTTCCTCCGTATTACAGAGCCCGAAAGCACGGTCTACTAGAGTCTTATGATTCCATTTTTAGTTGATTGATGGTGGTTGGAGATACTGTCCCGTGTGAGTGGGTTTTCGGTATACAGATGTTTCCCATTTAAAGTCGGTCCTCTTCACCAATACGTCTAAGAAAGGCAACTTGTTGTGGACTTCCTTCACCATTGTGAAAGTAATGGAAGGTCTTACGCTGTTGATGTGCTTCAGGAAGGCATCTAGTTCAGAGTATTTCCATGGTTCCATATTATGAAGGTGTCGTCAACCTATCTCAACCAGACTCGGTGTTTCTTGTGGACCTCTTCAATTGCTAGAGTTTCAAACCACTCCATATATATGTTGGCTATAACTGGTGAAAGCGGCGATCCCTTTGGCTGTCCCTCATCTTGTGTTAAGAATTCGTCCTTCAGTTGGAAATAGCAGTTTCGTACACAGCATCCTAGTAATCCCATAATTACTTCTATAGGTAGTCCGTACTGATGAAATTCGCCACGAAACATTGTCAATCACCTTCAAACACCCCGTAATTTGTTTTATCAGACTGAAGTTAGCAATATTAAAAAAAGTTTATCGTAAGTGCCCTCTGTGATTTTCATCTTCTTTCGACGACTCATGAAAACTCAAAAGTAACTCTTGAAAAGAAGCGGCCAACGTCAATATTAATTTCAATTACTATAATATTAATTATAATACTTATATCTTCAGTGCGAACAAAATATACCTAATCATTTGTTATCCATTTATTAAAGATAAAATACGGCGATACTGCATAGTCTTGCCAAACAACACCGATTCATATTCCACATGCCTTCTGCTTCAAAGTTGACCATATTCCGGGGGTTGCTTTCACAGTGGGAGTGGATGTCGCCCCTTGTTAAATGGAAAATTTTTCATTGAAAATATATCAGGAATGGATTTTGATATACAGAGTTTTTTCTGAAAACGAATCTTTGTGACTTATTCTCGAGTGAAGTGCCAATTTTTCAAAAAATGAACACACGGTTTTATTAGACTTCCGCGAATACCTCAAAAAGTAACAATTTTTTCGAAAAAATTATTCTTAGTAAAAATGTACCTAGCCTATAAAAAACAATGAATGGTGGGTTTATTCCTCGAATGCCAAAATTGAAAGTTTCAACGTAAAGTAACCAAAAAACAATGCATTTTTGGAGGGAAACTCTTGGAAATTTTTTGATTGCTTGAAAAAAACTTCGTTTGTTTTTTACGAAAATCCCTAGCATCAAAACTACTCGAGTTTGGTCCGTTTTTTTCAGCAATAAAAAATTAGTGTTAAAAATTTCCTTTATTTATGTATCTACTTTTGATATGCTCTAGAACAGTGTTTCCCAACGTGGGGCCCACGCCCCACAGGGGGGCAATTTGGTTGTTAAGTGGGGGCCATTCGAAAACGGATTCGACACGAGTTTAAGCCTTTTGCTCCAGGCCATTTAAATGCAATGCTAGATTTCTGTGCCAAACTAAACGAAAAAAGCAAATTCTTAAATAATTGCGGTGAATAATTATTAGATATAATTTCGCTTGACGACACCAAAATATCAACTGGGTGTTTGGCGTCGTCAAGTAAATAAACTTGTGCTGCAGATAGTGCTTCTAATATGATGGGCAAGAAAAATGGTACTTAAAAGTGATTAAAGATGCGAATCCAGAAATGATTCTTTAGCATTTGCATTCATAGGGAATACTTGGAAGCTAAAAACATGTCGCCTGTTCTACTACATTCAGTAATAAAGTGTGTTAATGGTATTGAAGCTGATGCCAAATGTGAGCGTCTCTTCAAGCTATTTTGTGAAGAACAAAATGAAGACTATGTGAGACTTTTACTTCATACTGATCTAAGATTTATGGAATTGTTTGATACTCTTAGTGATTTTTCAAGCGTCAAACCTGAAATGAAGTATCTGTTAACAATTGATGGTAAAGCATTTGTGAGTTATTTAGCCGATATCTTTGAAAAACTGAATATATTGAATAAGCAACTTCAAGAAACAAATAAAACTCTTGTCGATGCAAAAGCGGAGATATTTGGTTTCATTACCCATATTGAGTTATGTCAGAAACATATTAACAACAAAAACTTTGAACTGTTTCATTGGCTCCAAAAATGTGAAGTAACTGATACCGCTTTACTTGTTATTGTCAATCATTTGAATATTCTATCAGCTGATTTAAAAGATTTTCGGATTTCAAACAAATTGATTCTACAACATGGATATTATGCAGCTAATGTTAGTGAGTTTGTCTGATATATCAAACATGCACTATCAAGAAGAACTCGCAAAATTGTAAAATGATGAATCAGTTAGAACTTTATTTAATATGAAAAGAACGATGGCATGGCTTTGTGGGGAAAGAGAAATCAAATACACAAATATAACCAAATGTGCAAGAGAACTATTGTTACCGTTTCCATCTTCATATTTAGTTGAATGTGGATTTAGTGCTGTAAATAATTCACTTGTAAAAAGAAGATATCGCCTGGATATAACACAACGCGGAGACTTGAGACTGAACCTAACCAAATTGGAACCTAATATAAAATCTCTGTGCAGCAACCATCAAGCGCAAGGATCTCACTAAATTAAAATAATAAATTAATATAGAAAAATCTTTATTGAAAGTGATTTCTTCCTAAAACCTATCATTTTTAAGTTTCTTTAGCGAACAATTCAAATTTTCAATATTAAAATAAGAATTTTAGAAAAGCTCATGTGGGGCATGGCACAAAAAAGGTTGGAAGACACCGTTTTAGAAGTTATTTTCTTTAAACTATTGATTGCAGCATTGATGTATACACGTTATTGCTTATCATTAAGAAAATGCAATTTTTTGCAAAATTACAAAAGTGTTCTTTTCACTTCGAGTTCACTTTTTTTAAACAAACCACTTTGAACCGATTGAACTTCTATAGGAGGTAATTAGGGAATGATTTTCACTTTTTTTGCTATCGAAAAAATAGGGAGCAACATTTCCATTACAACTTTCCAAGTTTTGAAGCTGAAGACATTTATAAAAAATAAAAGTTATTTTCAAGCACTTCAAAAAAGGCTCGACGAGTTTTTCCCGAAAAATGTACTGTTTTTTCAATTACCTCACGTTGAAACTTTCAAATTTGACCAATAATAATCAACCTTCAACAAACTATTACACCGTTTGTATTGAATATAAGGACACCATAAACCATTCTTTTTGTTATCTTATAAGCTACATTTTTACTAAGAATAATTGTTTTACAAAATACGTAGATTTATTAATGGAAAAATTACTTTCACTTTCGAATAAGTCGAATAGTACTGACGTTCAGGAAAAACGTTTCAGAAAAGAAGTTCCCTCACTTTTGTCCATGAAATATGTTTCACTCCCGAGAACAGGTGGCATCTACGCCCAGGGTAAAGCAGCCCCCCTGGTATAAGGTCAACTTTGAACAAAACGCAAATTTTTGTCAAAATTATAGGGGAAAAGGTTCATTATCTGGACTACTGCTGATTTATATTTTCAGCGGGTTCGCAGCTAACGGAATAACACACTGTGTGAGACCTGAAGACGTTACCCAAAGAAGGGCAGTTATAATGCTACGAAGAGTTCATCCTTCTGCACCTAGATTAATACCAGTGGAAAGTAATGTTGGTTTGAAACGTATTCACAATGTGAATATCAATGGAAGTAGTGTCACCATGTCGGCCGACTATTTCAGAAAGTGTTATCTATCTTTGCAAAAATATTGGAGATGCCATAACAAATTTGGAAGAATTTCCAAAAGGTGTGATAGACGAAAGCTGAGTTTCCACAACACACGATATTATGGAGTTGGGTCTTATATAATAAACTGAATTATATTTTCTTCAAGTATATTTTCTGTTGATATAAAGATTCACATTCAAATTGTGCTGTATTATTTCTCAGAGAAGATGAAAGATATAATAATAGTTTCATAACTCATGCAGTTTAAATTAAGGGAATCATTGATTGCCGCCAAATATAGGCCTCACCTTCAGCCGGGATTCAACGATTCTATAACAGCAATTGAGATGAACTTGAATTAAGTATTTCCTGCAGCCTGCAGGGTAGACTAACATCAACATCAAAGAGATCAGTAGGTAAATCCGCCGACCTATTTTCAAAAAACCTGCACTAATTTCTAAGCTAGAGTATTTCTTTGCAAAAAGATTCGATTAAAAATTTACTTTACGAACTATTTTAACCGCAAAGTCCTTTACACAACCATCTATATCAACATTTATATCATTTTCTATGGCAAGAATGGCTAAATTTGTTAACCTTGAGATGGACGTAGTGCGGTTGTCGCCACTTCTGCTGTATTGCGCGCGATTTCGAACATCTAAGTATTTTTTACATTTTCCAAATTAATAAATTGGCGCTTTTGTATGTTGCATGGGGCCGTGAGCCCCCCCAAGCTAAGCCACTGTGATCGCTGTTTGTCTGTGCGTTTGTGCGCGCTGATGGCATACTCTCTTCTCTTGTCTAAGATAGCGATAGCATAACATAAAGTGTTTGACTTATTTTCTTCTTCTTTGTTTTTTTTTGAGTCTTGCTTCCCTTCGGTGCAGTAGACCATTGATTTATTTTATTCGGTTCATTATTAATAAAAATGTCAACCTGAAGAATTACGTCAAATACTTGTTGGACAGAAATTCTATAAAAATAGTTTACAATTGATTTGGCTGAAACCTTGGTTAACTCTATTGATAGTTTGTAAAAGTTATATATAGGCAAATACATGAGATTTTTTGCTGTTAGAGTCTAGAAAACCCAAAGTCGGGGACAACAGCTACTATATTTCATATTTTGTAACAGATAGCGAGAACTCAAAACATTTCTTTTATGTACGATTGAGTATAATAATGCAAATGAGTTTCAGGTCTTTTAACTACGAAAATTTTCGAAAAGCTTTTCTTCTATTAATTCACAAATTTTACTTTTGTTTCCTCTTTTTTCATACAATAGACATTCGACCTTTTTTTTGGTGGACAAATCCTTATGAAATAATTAACATTTCGAATCTTGAGGCGAGGGGTCAAATTAGATATAACACAAGTGCTGCTGGTGATGCCCAATGCCAACTACATACTGGATGCTATCATTACATCCGACAGCTCTAATTATCCTCGCTATTAGAATTTTTGTTAGTAAAAATAGTTCTCCCAACCCTGTTGGCATCATCAAGAGATGCACTATGAAAATGGTTCACAGCCATACAATATATAACAGAAGTATTTCAGTTGGACTTAAAAGTGATTTATGCAGCAAACCCTAAAAAGAAGAGTCTATTTTGTTATGCTATGAACAGACAAAAAAATCAGCTGATCTGAAAATGTACATATGTAGTAGTAGAGGAACATATCAGACGATAACATTCCAAGAAAATTCTATAATTATTTTTTACAAATATTTCACCCCAATATTATGTATCCATTACTGAAAAAACCTAATAATAGAAATAAAAATTTAAACTAAATATAACAGCTTAATTCAGTGATTCATACAATGTACAATAGTAAAATTGACATCTCACCTAGTTTTTGAGTAAATGAAAATGTTCTTTTATTGCAAATGCTTTTAATTGTAACCCCTGATAATAGCAAGTTTAAAATATTGAGGTAACAAGAATATTTCGTTAGATGGAGTGGACTGGATGAGTATAACATTTTCACACAAAAATTAAATTTACAGAGGAATATGAATACATGCTTAATAATTACACTAGTTTACAGTACGTTTTGCTTATTACATATGATATCCTAATTTTAAATTCGTACGTAACGTAAGTTGCCTAATTTGCGGGCTATCAAAAATACGGCTTTAATCTTTTCCATAGTGAGCTGTGGCAAATGTAAGAGAAGCAGTCCCCATCTTCATCTAATGATTTAACAAATTGCTTCATGATTCCCAGTTTTATGTGTAATGGCGGAAGGATAATTTTGTCACGACCTACTAATAAATTCTGCTTTCCAGGCGTCATATTTTCTCTCAAGGGTCACTTTCTTTTCACCCAATGTTCTTGTTTAGCTTTACTGTTCCATAGACATAAAACAGGAAAACTTAGTGTAACCAATTTGTTGACTGAGGAGTATATTTACCATTTTTAAATCAACACAAATTTGCCACTTATGGTCATTGTATTTTATTTTATCCAAAACTAGCAAGATTTTACAATATTCTTCTTTCAACTTTGTACTGTGGGCAATAGGCACCCCAGCCATTTATATCTGTAGTGTAACAAAATACATTATAGGCTACGTCTCGAGTTGTCGACGAATGAACGCCAGTCGTTTGGTTCGTATTGTTTCCACCCCATTTTTATCAAAAAGTTTTTAACATCTGTACAAAATGCAATACAGTTTTCGTCAGAAAAATAACGTAATCTATTTTCTCTATCACGATAAAAAGTTACTATAACCTGAAGAGAGTAACTTTTTTTCTTTCAATCTTGATGCCAACAATTCTGAAGCTTGTTTCGAGAGATTTAAATACCTTACAAGATCATCTAACTCATTTTGGGAAAAACACTTTGACTCATTGGACATACCTTCAAAATCAGCATCATTCTGTAACGAACTTGGTCGTTCATTGTCTTGTTCTAAGGATTCGGATATACTTTTAGGCACTGAAAGGTCAGATTAACGCTGCACTGAAAGCTGAACACAGCGAGTACTTAGGTACTGCCATTTAGCTCGATTTTTAGTGTTCAAACCGTTTATGTTCACACTACAAAAGTAACAGTCGTCGGTATGTGTTTCAAAAACTAATCTAATAAAGGACCCATTTTGTAAACAATGCAATCAAAATGTACAAAACTACCATTAGCTATAAAAACACTGAAATCATAAATGATTTTAAAAACTTGATGGAAATTCACCTGGTTTCAAAGGGATATTATAGCTTAGATGAGTTTTATGGTAATGCCAGATGACAATAAACACAAATATAGTGGTAACTTATTGCTCACAGACTAGGTTATAACAAAGGTTTTATTTTTTTGAGTTAATTTGGAATAAACTGGAATATGTAACTTGTTAAGATTTTTTCCAAATTAATTGTAACTGCTGATTTGTTGAGTAAAATACTCTATTGTATACAAACTTCTTCGTTAATCCTACCAATAAATAATGACCAAATGAATTTTTAAAAAACTACTGTGATCAACTTGGTTTTCTCTTTATTTCAATAAAAAAATTTAAAAAACTGAAAAGAATGAAATGTGTAAATTCTGAAATTATATGATATAAATATTTCCTGAAAAATAACAATTATAACTATTACTAATTAACAAATTCATGAAACAACTTTGGATCTTGATACTAGAGCAAAATAAGCAATAACAAGGGAGAGAATTGTAGCGATAAATTCAGACTTTAACCATGGACCATTGAATGCTCCTGGATGGTTCACAACAACAGTGAATAGAGCAGGTACGGCTGAAACATCTTCTTTCGCTCGAATTGCTTTCCGGTATGCAGTGTAACCATCTTCATTAAATAGTCGCAACAAGCGTTCACCTTTTCGTGCTGTTTTGGGTTCCTCAGTCCAGCTCACCTAAAACAATGAAACAATTGAAAAAAGGCATTTTAGTGTTTGGATAGATATCGTGGTTTGCCTCCTATGATCCAGACTCCAAATAATATATGACAAGTTGTCTCTGTCCCTTTATTACATTGTCTGCAGCTTACATCTGTTATACAGCCCTATTTTGTTCAGGTGTTCTCTTATAGGACAGTGTCCAGTGAGTAGCCCTTTAATTGTCCCAAGCCGAACCCTACTTTGTTGAAGCAGATCCATTCATAAAGGTTTTTTCATGTACGTTCCCAGGTATGTGTTCCTAGGACTCTTTATAAGCCCATTTTCCAATCTGGTTTCATACCAAATATTTTGGTACCTCCATAGCTGGTTCATGGCCTATGGAGTTGATGATCCGTATATGGCACACTCATCAACTTTCATTGCCTGCTATACCTGAGTGTCCTGGCACCCGGTATGTAGTCAATCTATTTCTGTTCGCCAGTTTCCTCAGTTATTCATGGCATTCCTTCGCGAAAGGTACCTATGTTACTTTTGGGTTCATCAGTGCCTCGAGTGCAGCCTGGCTGTCTGTGAAAATATTGATGTGCTCATTTCGTTGATGCATCAAATTAATGTTCCTTGCGTATTGCAAAATGACACTTCAGCCTGGAAGACTGATTGCTACTGACCAAATGGGTAAATGAAATAAAGATTTCTCCCTGCACACTAAATTCCAGCTTTCGTGTCATGTCGGATTTTCGACCCGTCTATACACCAGGTGTTGCCTCCTATTCATTTTCCACTCTTCGATATTCAAGACTTCAACCGCAAAGTTTGTGTTGAACATGTATTTCGGTATCATATGGTTCGAGAACATGATGTTCATTCCTCTACATATTCCGAAATTTCTGTTTTGCTCGATCACATGTAACTTGGTGAATTTTCCAGTCTCAATTGGCCCACCTTTGCTTCCCCCATTATTACATTATTTGAAGGAGGAAGATTTACTAGTCTTTCCAATGCAGTCATTGGAGTGGATTTCACTCCTGTAGTTATTCCCAAACATGCAAAACTTTGCACCCTGCTCGATTTGTTGATAAATGCATATGTTATCATGGGTTTAATCACCATGGTGTAGAGCGAATACATGTCTGGTTTGAGCCTATGTCTTACCGTATGTGCGTCTGACCAGCATCAATACTACCTCCGCCTTTATTTCAACTCTTTTTAGATGTTGGTACCAGTTCAACCAACACACTCCCAGATATTTGACCTCCCCTGACAGATTTCACTCTTACCTCGTAGTTTCAGAGGTCCTAGGCCCTCTGTTTGGGCCCTTTTTCATCGGTCCATCTATTTATAATATTCAGGGCCTGCTGCATGCATTCCTTCACTATATTATTATTTTTGCCCTGGAATAGAATGACTAAGTCGTTGTATAGCCCAATTACTTTGTGTCCATTATGGTCCACAAAACGTTTTTGTCTTTTACAAGGTCTCATAACAGTGGAGACAAAACTCCGCCGAGGACAAACCCATACTACCCCTGCCACTGTTGTCTCTCCATGACGAATGTGCATACCAATCTTCTTTATAAGCATGCAGACTATCCACGATATCTTGATGAGTGATTCTAAGGACGTATTATCAAATGCGTCCTCTATATCCAAGAATGCAGCTGAAAGCACTTTCTTGTTTCAAGCATATTCTGCTTTTTTCGTGACTCGGCATAAAGAAAGCCGTTTCCGTCGACATACCTGATCTATAGGCATATTGGTCTCGATGCAGTGGTCTGTCCCTAATACATCTGTCAAGTAGTTTTTTTAATGTCTTCAATGCAAAACAAATGAGACTGATTGGTCTCAAGGCCAAGTCCTGTCCGATTTTCCCAGGACGATTATATAATTTTTTAAAGTAAAAGTTCCGCTTCATTTTGCAGCATTATTCCTAGGACCTAGGACGAGGCACATGAATCTATAGCTGCGTTTTTTTGCAACGATTCTCGAAACATTTCCGTCTCGTTTTTATGCTCTCTGATTCCTATTCCAGTTGCTACTTTCCATTCCATTTCAATCGGCGGAATGTTTGGAATGGAGTAGTTAAGGAACAAGTATTTCTGTCGTTATACTTGTCAAAATTGTTAATCGGTTGAAGTAAAGCTGACAGCAATTTGAAGAGTTGCCTTGTTTATGAGTACACTTGGTGGCCTTATGGTAATTATTATGAGGAACATATTGTTAGAAAACGTGAATTATACGAGAAATACGAACGCTCTAAAAATAGCTGTAATACTGTCGATAGTCAACCTACAACGCCTAATGTTATTCTTGACATTTATTTGGTATAATTAATTCTAGTTATTCTGGTCTGGGATTGGTACCTGAAAACTTATAGATAGCAGTTCAGGGAGGTTGAAAAGCCTATGGCACATTGCAGTTTACAATCTACATTTAAAAATGAGGAAACAAAAAATTTGTTAATTTCAATACTTGCAGATTATTCTTGAGTGTTCAAATCAATCACTCAATTTTATCAAGATGTTCTTCAGAAGTGAACGTTTTTCTCCCATATGGACTTATAACTCAAAACTGTTTCATAAATCTACTTTTATGCAAAACACATGCTTCTTTATATAAACGGGGTGCCCCTCAATGTCTTCTACGGGTAATAATAACGAATATTCTCCCTTAGAAAGATTTTTTTTTGGAAATGGTCATCAAATTTAACGCACAAATAGATACTACACTTATAAACATTCAAACGGTAAAACATTTGTACTAGTCGCATTGATATATGATTGATATATAGAATCACATCACAATCCAAAGAATTCATATTTATTGTAAATGATGTGAGCTAGTATTTCTTTTTTTTTTAATAAGAATCACTTCATTTTCTTTTAGTACTTCAGGCAGTTTTTTATACAATTTCAGCACCAGATAGGAAAATGGGTGGGCCGTTAGGTTGTATTTATATGTCTGAAAACCTGAGCCCAAACAATGCATTTATGATTTCAACACAAGACGGCGCTGTTTCGACCCGCCCTAGGTGTCATCAGTGGCGCTAGGCTGAACCAAAAATGCATTACTAGACTCAACTGTCTTTAAAAGACAAGCCTGAAGATGTGAATGCGATGACATCTCCCCTTACGAAGCTGTCATCTATGGGATAGACGGAGAACTCATTCCTCAAATATCAAAGCTGCAGTAAAAGCTGTCGGTTGATGTCAAAGCTTGGCTTTGCAACTGACCACCTTGTGAGCCTTGTTTATCTTTGATCCCCGAGGATTGAGTTCTCTGTCAATTCCAGCGATGCCGTCTTAGTAAGGGGAGGTATAATCGTCTTCACGTGTATTTATATGACTTAATTTGAATATAACCATATTTGTAATTCAGACTTTCATAAGAAATTGAAATGGACTTGCAAAATGTTCTTTGGTCGACACCTGACAGAATTCGCACAATCTATTTTTTAGCAATGACTACATTCAACACTAGTTTAAAAAACACCAAAAGCATATGCCATACCTGATTGTGAATTCTATATGTGCATGGTAATAATTGATCAATTGGTCAATCTTTACGGTAAATTTAAGGTTTGGCATCAAACACGGGAAAGAATAAAGTTTATAACTTGTTCGATTGAAGACCTATTCATTTTGAGGAAATCCATATTAACCCTAGAACGTAAAATTACGTATAAATGAAAATAAAACCCCGCGAAAACGAAATCATAACAGCCCCCCACCCTAGCAGACAGCAGTGCTTCCACTGAAGTGTACTCATCATCTCTACTATGTCTTAGTTGGTCATCGCGCGTTCGCAGGGTCATACGGCATTTTATTCTGAAGTTCAACACGTCAACTTTACGTGTCAACAGTATTGTGCGACTATTATATATTTAGAAAATGTGCAGAAAAGCGTTGAGTGAAGCAGAACTTGAAAAACTGATAAACGAGAGTAGCGATAGTGAGATAGGCGATGAAATTGAGTTTGAAGAAGATTTCGACTCAGACAATGAGTCTGACGACTGTGTGTGTGCGACCTGATTACATTACCACAGAAGATGATTAGATGCAGATTTGATGAAAATTTGGGGAGACCCGAATGCCGGTAATTCTTTTGCACCTACTAAAAAGGCAAGAGTAGAACCGTCTGACGTTACAGGTCCATGTTGTTCAGGTTTGCATCACACATTACTCTTAGGGCTTTTCGAAAACTACCTCAGAGTCAGCAAGGCCATCTGGTTAGGTTCTTCAATATGTGGTAAGTAGTATATTTATTGGGATTTTCTCTCACCAATAACTCAATAATTTTTTAGCGTTCTCCATAAACAATAGAAGAGGACCTCGATTATATTATTGTGCCAGAAGGCAAAAATGGATATAAATGGACTACTGACTCTAAGAAAAAGAAAAAACACCTGCGATAAATGTTGTCCACATAAATGTAGGTCCCACCCTCGAAGCAAGACATATTATGGATCCTCTACGTATATTTCAAATGTTTTTCCCCGACACAATGTTGAATACAACAGTTGACTACACCAATCAAGAAATCAAAAGGGCCAATAAAAAACAAAGTCGCATCGAAGAATGTATCAGAAACCAATCTAGAAGAACTAAAAGCACTATTGAGCATTTATATACTTGCTGTGGCAATGAAGGACAATCATTTATTGTCTAAAATAATGTTTGATACTACCCTTTGTGGCACACTCGTTATAGGGCAACTATGAGTAAAGTGAGGTTTGATTTTTTAACCTCTTTCCTAAGGTTTGATGATAAGATGACGAGGGCTGAAAGAAGGGCAGTTTCATTTACTCCTATATCCGAAATCTGGGAGGAATTTATCGAAGTATATCAGACCAAATTCAAACCCAGTTCATATGTCACCATAGACGAACAACTAGTTGGATTTCGAGGCAAATGTCCTTATCGAATGTACGTTTCAACTAAACCCTCAAAATATGGACTCAAAATAGTATTAATGAATGACACTTCTACAAAATATCAAATAAATGCCTGTCCTTATTTGGGAAAATCGACACAGACTAATGGACTTCCTCTAGCTGATTATTTCGTAGAACTTCTAACAAGACTAATTTCATGGATCAAATCGCAATGTAACTATGGATAAGTGGTTCACTAATGTCCCCTTGGCTGATAGATTGCTTTCCAAACCTTACAAGCTGAGAATAGTTGGAACAATTCAAAAAAACAAGCCACAAATTCCACCAGCACTTATAAAAAGTAAAAAACACTGTCAAATAAACACTTCAATATTCGCTTTCAGCAAAAACAGTACTTTGGTTTCATACAAGGCAAAAAAGAGTAAAACTGTTACACTTTTGTCCACCATGCACACTTCTGAAACAATCAATAATGACACCCATAAACCAGAAATAATACACGCTTATAATTCAACAAAAGATGCAGTTGATACTTTCGACCAGATGTGTCAAAATATGTGCACAAATAGAAAAACAAAAAGGTAGCCAATGTGTTTCTTTTACAATATGATAAACATGGCCATCATAAACTCCTACATCATTGACTCTGTCATAAGGTTATTTTTTCCCTCCTATAAATATTGTATGTTTATAGGAGGGAATAAATCGTTATTATTATATGGAAGATAGCCGATGAAAAGAGATTTGTTCATGATAGACTTGCATAAAAAACTATCGAAGCCTCAGCAAACTTTCCGTATGGAGAAGATGGAAGATTTTTTTTATTTGTTACGACCGGTTTCGTTCAATTGAACTATTCTCAAGTGAACTGACGCAGTTTATTGAATAAAGTTTAGAAATCAGTTTGTCAAAATGACTTTTACAGTTGAGACAGTGACCTAAAGTAAGAAATGTAATGGGACTTGCCAATATTTGATGAAAATCCAAATACAAAACGGCAACATGTGTTTCACTACACAAAAGCTTCAGGAGTGTAAACTAACTAACTGTTAACAGTTAGTACTGAACATGTTAAATATATAATGTAAAACGTGTTGCAGTGTTGTAATAAACTGTTAAGTTGATACTGAATACGTCTGAAGAAGCTATTGTTTAGTGAAAATACGACCTAAAATAAGTACCAAAAATTTGCATATCTCAACCTGAGAGAAAATACAATCATTTACCGCGATTTCAATATTAGGAAAAATTTTGTCTGTAATGGAATTGCAAGCCATGAAGCAATACTTCTCAACCACTTGTGTTCTTGAAAAATATTTCGTGGTCAGATGAATCTCCTTTCCATAACAACATAGTAGTGAATAGACTTAATACACATTACTAGTATGTTGAAACTCCACAATGGAAACACAGGAAAGACACTTTCAAGAAACCTGGGGTACAAATCATACCAGGAGGTTGTGCAGCATACCTTACCTTTTACCTGACTGGAGAACCATATGGCGACAGCACGATTGTGCAAATTTGACCTCTCTAGATTCCTTTTCATGTGGTCATTTAAAAAAAGAAGCGTAAAATACTCGACCTAATTATGAAGGAAAACTGCGGGAAAAAACACGTCACAGACATACTGGCAGTTCTTTGAGCTGCCTGTACAATAGCAGCTCTGCACCACTATATGCTTTAAGACTATCATGTAGATTTTCTTGTGAATGCAAGTCTCTGAATTATTGTCTTACTCCACAATAATATTTAACTTAACTTGCCTATGCTTCTAAAAAACCTTAAGGGTAAGCATATCAAACCGCATATTGCCAAATTTACAATTGAGTGGCACATCTTTTATTAGGTACCAAAACGTATGTTATTATTTGAAAAAAAATGCTAATAGATCCTAGCAGCTTTATCTTTATGTTTTGTAATAGACCTTTTGATCCAGTTGGCAACTATTATTTGATCATGCATTTGCATAGTAATTGTATTTGAAGTATTTATGTATTTTGCTACATAAAGTAATGTCATTAAATTTGTATTGGGTCAACATAAATGATGACAGCACAGAGTCAATTGAAAATTGAACAGTTCAAAAATATGTATAAGAGACAAGAAAAGAGTTGAATGAAATAGAAGAAACAGTATAAAAATGTGTAATAGAGGCAGACAGATAATTCTAGGAAATTGGCATGTTAAAATTCTTCAAGGGATTAGAAATAGTATTTGATGAGGTATTGCATCATTTACTTTTTGAATTTATTCAAACTGAGGTTTTTCACTTGCTGGGGAAGTATGTTTTTACAGACTGAGATTCAATGTATTTTTTGAGATATAGAAAGTTTGAAGCAGAGTGATTGAATTTTCATATCGCCTCTAGTATTGTATTTGTGAATATTAGTCTGAGTCCTGAGGGTATTACAGGATTTGTGATTGATTTGTAATACATTGAAAATAAATAAAGTTAGCAGGAGCATTATAGCATGTGCAATAAATAGAGGTTTGCAATGTTCTCTAGAAGATGAATTAATCAATATTCCAAGAGCTTTCTTCTGCTGTCTGAAAATGCTAATAGAGTGTGAAGACTTTCACCATAGAATAACTTCATAGTTTATTTTAGAATAAAACAAGAAAAAAAGCATTTTCATTGATGATGCATTGTTAATGGAGATATTGTCTGTGAAAGACATTGTGAAACACCCTGTATATTTTATACATGAATAAATACCATATGGATGCAAAAAATTACATTTATAACAAACATTCATAAAATAAAATATATTTGAATATTATTGAATGAAAGGTAGAGCTGGAACTTCTGGCTAAAATAAACCCAAAAAAAGCACTGTTCCCAAAAAGCAGAAGTACATCACTCCTCTCAATGCACTTTCACCAATTTTCCCAACCAATGCTCAGCAGATTAAGTCTACTCCATCTCCTGAAGACGCATGTTTTTGAATAATTGAATAATACAAATAAAATGATAATAATGAGCCCATACTGTTCTAATTCTGAACACTTTGATATTGACTACTTACTTGGTACTGGTTTGATCCTACAATGGAAACTGGTGATATGTTTCCATCTAATTCTGAATATAAATTTCCAACTACGCCAGAGCTGCATTTCACAGTAAATTCAGAAATATAAGCAATATTGGAGACTATTGTGGCATCCAATGTTGTGAAAGATGTTGAAGTTACCTCTGGGTTGGAACAACTTGAACATAAACTAGCAAAAAAACTTATCAAATAAGTAATTAACAATAATAAGTGTGGCATTTTTGCTGTTTATATAAGGAACTAACTGATGAATATATATTTCTCTAAAAAGAAACGGTTGATTGATGATTGGATGAACTACAACTACACTACTTTAGCCACGTAAACGTAACTAATGACAACCGACAACATGCCAAATATCTTAAGAACCTCTTCCAGTTTCAAATATAGCATATAACGCCTGTTTAAAAAGTTACAACACGACAAACGTCAGCATTATAAATTCGGCATGAAACATGCCACCAGAGAACATCTATTATATACGTGCTTTGCGCATGCCACGTTCATAATATACATATACACCGTGTACTCCTGTCTTACTGAGATGTGTTCCAAAAATAACCACCACTATCCAGAAACACAACCTCTATAAAAATTGCTTCCAATTTTGCATCAAGGTCGATAAAACCAAATCCCAAGAGAGACACAGATTGCAAAGTGTGGTAGTTTATTTAGAAAACAAAATTACTATCGAAATTTTTCAATTGAGCAAAATTGCAACTGAGTAATAACATATCAATCGGTACAGCTTGTCAAATCTAGGAAGCGACTTTTAACAATCACCACCTGGGAACACTACTGACAGAGAACGCATTAGGATAGAAAAGGATGAAATCTACCGTGCGACTTGGTGCGCCTATTTGGGTTTTAGAGTGGCCTGAGAGTACAGTCCTCGCCGCAAGTAGCAATAAGGGTTGATGGTTTTTTTAATTAATGGTCAATTATTAGTTCAATATGATAATACGGTATTTACGTAATTAAATTGTTTTTCAGCAGTCTGTATTGCATTTAATTTCGGATTTATTAAAGAAATGTAGAAAGACTTATTCTGAAAATGTAATTTATTTGGGTCGAAGATTGAATTTCAAAATGAAAATTTCTTAGAAGATATTATATTTATTAAGATGAATTAATCCAAACAAAAATATAATTAAATTATCTAAATGAACAATTTGTTCAGGCCAGTCTCATCTCACCTACACAGTAGGTTTATGGACTGACACTGTGTAGGTGAGATGAGACTGGTCTAAACGAATTGTTCATTTAGATAATTTGATTTAAAGCCAGTCTTCAAGTATGCCCACTTACTATAGGAAAAAAAATATAATTGAAGTTATGATTAAAATAATTACAAAGGTTAAACTCCAGACAGATCTGAATCGCTTGAAGAGTTATCACTATCCTCACTAGTAATATCGTTGTCACTATCACCTTGAACATTTATAATAATTATGTTTATTGCGAAATCAAGAGCAATTTCCTTCGAAGCATAAAATTCTTCGAAATGTGTTCGCAACGAGAACTTTCCTTGCTTGGGAGTAGGCACATTGAGACTCCATCGTCAAGTCATAAAAACCCACACAGACACAAGCTTATCCACGCCCACACTGACACACACCCGCTTGTTATATTCAAGTTGACAGGTAGGCTTTGCTGACCAGTGGAGAACAAAACTTGGAAATCATTTGGGTGAACAACAGAACGGAAGTGTGCTCCAACGAATATTTCAATAATGTTTATTGTCATCTTCAGGTGAGCTGAAATCATTTTAATGCAATTCTAAAGTTTGAATCAAGGGAAGAACTTATTGTTAATGAGGTTGAACGTGTCAAAGTTCATGATCAACTTATACAATTCAAATGTCAAAGTGAATGAAGATGTAGCCTTAAGATAAAATTCGCTGAAATGAAAACACTATGCACAACATCGTCATAAAGAAATATCATTTGAAAATTTAAAAAATGACCAACAGTTAAAAAGCATGTTATGTGTGCTAGGTAACCTTGAATAAGAAAACTAAAATGTGGCATATGAAGTATGGCACGGAATCACAAATTTAGTGAAAACAAGGAATGTTTGTAACATTGATACAACTGTGATGATCTACCATCGACATAACCTTAACCTATGTTGGTGTGATCCAACGATTATGAACATGTCCGTAATCGTTTGGTGTGATCTACCGTATAGAAGTAAACACAAGTAAATTCATTTTCCACCATATTTGGGTTAAGATCCCCATCTCTTATTCTACGCTCAGCCAATGTATCTAAGGCGTGAGAGCAAGTGAGCCAAGAATAGCTCTAGCCTACACCCTCCTACCGCACTACACGCCGCCAGAGCCCGGCAAAAATGTAATCTTGACACGATACATCCAAGACGCCGACCAGGGGTGAACTTACTTGTTGTTCACTTCTATACGGTGCTCAGAGTAATAAGCGAGAATACCTACGTAATAGTTACTCTGAGAGTATCCTTACAAATGAAAAAATACTATTACCAACCACAACTGAGTAAAAATTATTCGTCACTGAATTTGAAAAAGAATCGTTTACTATAACAATTATTGTTTAAACACTTGATTTACATAATATGTATTCAAAGATGAAAATTCAATGCACTGAAAAAAGAGGTATAATTCATGATAAAGTTTCAGATATGTTATTCTTGAACTGGTAAAAATTGTTGTTATCCAGTAAAAAAGAATCACAGTCACTGAGGTAATTAAATATCAAACTTTCTGTTGAGATGAAATTCATACTGAGAAATCAAAGTCATTTCCAGAAACAATCTCTCTCATTTTTTCAATACAGAGAATTCTAGTTGAATTATAATATATTTTGTGGCCTTCTTTGTAGACATGTTTATTGAAAGCAAATTATTTAGGTTGTAATCTATTATCACTTTTATGTGATACAATAGGGTATTTAAGTAGTCTCGAAGCTTGACAAATATATTCACTATTACTGTTATGGCAGGAAATTGAATGAATACATTTTGATTGTAAGTTGAAAGGAGTTCAATTTTTAGTTTTCAAAACAATTCATTATTAGTTACTACTAAATTCTATTCAGCTCAAGTTCCACATCGCTAATGGAAGACAGTGATAAAAATGATATGGGAACTTGAAGTAGATTAGTTTCATTTGTAACAAAATTAGATTTTGGGAAATCATTCATGCAGAATATGTGAAGGTGTTACATTCAACTGAATGTATTGAGTTATAATAATATCTAATATCAATGTCACTGGAAACTTTGTTCATATACGAAAGCTGAAGTTAGAGCAAAATACATTTAACGAACCCTCGACTCTGAATGGCAAAATAACATTTATAGTAATATTTTTCATCACACAACCTCTAACTTCTGATCGATGAATTTTTTCTACAGCAGCACGATAATTCATAACTTTCTTTTTTAAATGCAAATATATTTCACAACTATTTAGGATATAATTTTCTGAAGATAGTAAATGTGCTTACAAGATTCAAAAATTTCTCCAAAAGTTAGTTTTTCAAAAAGATACCTGAAACTCAATCATTTTTTTCAAAAACGACTAATGACATCTAAAAAATCTGTCTGATCGTAACCACTAACGTTGATCTCGTTCTCGTAAATACCGAACACAGAACAATCGTAATTGAGACGATATATCTGTATTATCGAACGGAGCGACCTAGGGTGCATTCCACGAAGCGCTCACAACGATCACGCTCACGACCGCTTGCTTGCGAGCGTTACTGCCATTAACTCAAATGGAATGGATTTTGGAGCGTTTTGGGCGTTCATGTAAACATTACTAATGGCGAGGTTGAAAAAATGAAGTGGAAGTTTTGATGAGCTTACGTAAGCCTTAACAATAAGTTTCAATTATTGCAAGATGACTTTATATCAAAAAAGAGATATAACTTAATATTTTATATATAATTTCACTGAAGATGTTGAGCAAATTAAGTTTGGCCACGCATTATTGATAATGAAATGAAGAACATATTGCACTGTACATTTTGAAAATGATGTCATATCTAATTGTACATTTTGATTATACTCTAAATTTCTCTTACTCTTAAATTTACTTCATTATGTGTAAGTAACTATTCCATTGAAAACTTATGAGATTGAATAATGGAATAAGTTAAGAAATTGGATATGATATACGAATGACAGATAACATTTATGTCATATTTAAAAAAATGCGTTGAAATATTCTGAAATTCTGAACGTCCATATATA
>WOGR01001304.1:0-20407 GCA_015342045.1 Leptinotarsa lineolata | reverse complement strand
GTGGATTCTAGCGTGGGAATAGTGGGTGGTGCCTTTCCCAGAAAGTCGACTGTGGAGTGGGACGCAAATTGTTCAGCTAGTAGATTTGCTTTTTCTAAGGCTGATGTTGCAATTGAACCATCCGCTCGTGTTAGTGGTAAAATTGTGGATTTTGTGGAGTTTTGATTAACAGTTTTAGCTACTGACCAGAAGGATCTAGACCCGTTGGAATTGGCGAGCAGTTTGTCCCTACTTCTCTGATTGTGAATTTTGCTTTCATTTATCCTAAGTTTGCAGCTGTTGCGAGCATTGATGAACCTTGTTCGGTTTTCGGAACTTGAATTTTTGCGCCACTGCCGGCAGGCAAAAATTTTGGAGGCGACAGCTTGCTCGCAATTTTTGTTGAATCAAGGTTTGCCGTTAGAAGTTCGTTTCATTGAAAAAGGAATGTATGCCTCCATGGATGATAAAATAACTTTCGTAATGGATCCTCAGAGCTGAAACAGACATCTAGTCAAGGAAAATTTCGGACTTGAAGATTCTCCCACTCAGCAAATCTCTAATGTCAAACTTTGCGCAGCTTAGGTAGTTCCTAACATTCGGTAATCCACTCAACACTGAAATGAGTTTGTGGTAAGAAGATCCCAATAGAGACGTTACGGTGACTAAGTAAATTTCTGGATTGGTTGTTAGATATAGATCCAGAAGACTGGCATATTCTCCATCACGGTCAGGAATCCTGGTTAGCTCATTTATAATCTGGGTGAGTGCGCTGCTTATTGCAAAAGCCTCAGCTTCATGCCCCTGGTCGTCGTTGATATTCGAAAATTCGAGCCATCAAATATTGTAGACATTGAAGTCATCGAATATGAAAATTTTGGCAATGCGATGATTGATTTGCAGGAAGTCAATGGTGTTTGCAAGTGAAGAGAATAGTCCCTATATTGTGTATCGCTTGGTGATAGATAAACACATCATATGAATTTGGTGATCTTTTGTGATATTATTTTGAACCAAATGACATCAAAGTTCTGGGGTTCCAGCATTTCCTCTCGTTGACAGAAAAGATCGCTTCTGATAAAAAGGGATATTCCAAAATAACGTTCGAATCGGGAGTGGAAATCATAGCCGGGATATAGAAAATTGACGGGGTTTGTTGAAGCACTGACTTTGGTTTCTGTGAGTGCAAGGATATGAGGACTATTTGTTTGTAGATGTTGGTGTACTGAAACTATATTCAAGTTGAGTCCTCTAATATCGCAGAAATCAATGTTGAAGTTGCTAGTGGGCCTCTTAGCAACTGAAGTTACCCTGCTGACTGTCGGAAATAGTGGTTTCAGAAGAACCTCTGCAGGATGATGCCCTCGAATCAGCTCCCACCCGGAGATCCGATTGGGAAGCTATTTTACCTCCGGAGTATTTTGACCCTAGGAGCGCCATCATGCAATTTTTTTATATTCCCACCCTTGAAACCGGAAACAGCGACACTGCAACGAAACGTTAGCCCTCAAGCAACTTCACGTTACCTAAGTCATTGCGATGGTATCTCACTGGGCGATACCAGGTGTGACCAGCATCCACCATCTACTACCATTCTTATCAAAGTTTTGAGAAAGATCAATTTTAAAAAAACCCATTCGAATATCCTTCAAGTTTGGAATATATTTTGACGTTATGAGTCTTTTTCGATTCTTCTGTTAATATCATTTCTTTGGATCCATCGGCATGAAGTCATGAAAATTATTGAAGTAATGAAGAAAAGATGATGATAAAGATGAAAAACATTGAATGTATCTACAGTGGTAGATGAAAATGAAGGGAAGTGAAAAAATCTTCGCAAAAGAATACTTGGAACTTTTTGAAATTCACTCTGAGAAAAATTTTGTGTCTTTTTCTACAGTATGTATCGATGTGAAGTACTAAAATTGGTATCTGTGAGTTTTTTCAAATTTTTTCTGGTATCAATTTTTGGGAAAATGTAAGTAAATTCTTACTGAAACTCAAGATTATTAGTTTATATTCGGAATGATTTTGAGTCGATTATATTAGTAAATGATAGCAACACTAAATTATAGTTGAATGAAAATGTTTCAAAATCAAATTCATATTACTATTTTTTCCCATCAGAGCGTTGTAAAGCATTTTCAATGGCTTTCAGCTTTTAAGGATTGGTAGATAAAAAAGCGAATATCAAGAACTCGCAAAATTATTATTTTGAAGTATTTGATTGATAATTCTAAAGTATACAGTGTTTTTTCATTACTTCTATTCGAAGTCAAATATTTTCAAAATGAGGTCGGATTTTCTACTCCACTCACCATTTTTTTTCAATAATTCGTAAATAGCTTCATTTTTCTCAGAATCCTGAATGCTAACAAGTTCCATAGATCGTTCTTGACAAAGCACAACTGCTTCGTCTCGAGAAACCTGAAAAATATAAACCTCAGAGTTTAAATGTGAATTGAAGATAAACCGTCTAACACTCACCTTCTCTGTTCCCAGATAGAAATCATCTACACTCGTGGGAGCTCCTGCAAAAATATTGAAAGTTCATAGCAAAAATGAATCTTGACAAGTCTTTCAGGTTTCTTGTTGCAAAAATATCAATCATGTCATTTTTATTTTCATTTCAGTAATTTTATTGTTGATTATCATTATTATTCAATAACTTGATATGCACGAGGGGTATGCTCACAAGAAAAAATATTATTCAATTCATTCGAAAAAATTGCTTTCCCTTCACTTTAAAATATTTTCAAAATATCTGCGATAATCAACAGAAACTACCAATTAAAATATTATGATCATTTTTTTCTTCCGTGATAATAAATGGGAACATACACTTTGACTTCTAATTCGTTGCTTGCTCTACTGGAAAAATCAAATATTTCCACGACTATGACAAAAATTATAATTCTTCTATGAAATCTAAGAAACGAAAAACCAAAAAGTGAATTGAATCTTAGAAATATATTTACACTGATGATGGAATTTCTTCAGCTTCGTTTTCATGCATTCTTTTTTACATTACCAAAAATTAAATGAAATAAAATTTGTATGGTTATTCAAAATCATTTTGTTCGTTATGTAAATGAGTTATTAACTGTACAGTGTGTAAAAGTCAAATGAAATAAATTCATTATTTTGGTTACTGTACATATTTGGAAAAATTCTGAAACACGTCAAATTTAAATTATAACTTGACATTCTCCAACGTAAAAATGTTACCCCTACCTTCAAAACCCACATTTGTGAATGGAGAGTAAAAGTTTGTAATGTATCGTTTCTCTATTCAAATATGTTATCGCTTTCAAGTTTATTGCAACGATTAAGATAAAATGAATTAAACTCAATAAAATACACTTAAAAACTGAAATGTAATGCAAAACATAATGGAATGTATAATTCGAAAAAAAACTATGGATGATAACGAAGTAGATATTCAAAGTGTTCACCGCAAATATCTTGGCAACATACTAATCTCAAATAAAACTGTCTTCTAACATAATTTAATATATCAGGTGTGACCGACCTAATCGCAAGCGTTATCCGTTCTTTTGAGTAATTCAAACCTGAAGGTTTAGTTTTGTACACATTAATCTTTACATATCCCCATAAAAAGAAATCTAATGATGAAGGATCAGGTGATCGCGCTGGCCATTCAATCGATCCTCGCCTTCCTATACAACGATTAGGAAATGTTGTATCGAGGTATTGCTGGACATTAACTTGGTAATGTGGTGGTGCTACATCCTACTGGAACCATATCGTATTCACTGGAACTCGAGGGGTTTCCTGGATTAAAATATAAATTTGCTAAACTTTCATAATTTTAAAGTAGTGCCAAATAATTATTGTCATTCAAGTCGCCTTCAATGGAAAAGGAACAAATAATATGGTTTCCTACAATCCCTGCCCAAATATTAACATTTTGACGGTATTGTGTGTGCTCTTCTTTCCAGTAGCGGCAATTTTGCTGATTAGCATGACCGTTGAGACAAAAAGTAAAGTCATCAGAAAACATAACGTCTTCTGATTGGATGATATTGTTATCCAACATGTCGATCATTTGCTCACAAAAATAAGTTCTTCTATCAAAATCATCTCCCATCAGCTCCTGAGTAGGTATCATTTCATAGGGATGCATTTTATTTTCTTTTGATAATATGTTTACTATCGATGTATGGCTAACATTGAATGCAGTGGATGCCTATGTACTCGATGTATGTGGGTTTTCCTCAAACTCAAGCATCACATCTAATTTGAGTTCATTGCTCATTGCATTGGCAGCTGCTTTTTTCATCTGCCCCACATGACCAAACTCACAAAACTGCTCCTTTATTTTTTTGCTTATCGTCCCTTGAGATGTGGGCGGTGAATTAAAAAATTTCCCATGAAGTAGGCAAGCTACTTCCTGTTATTTTATCTGCGTAACCAATCATTTGTAAAACTGTTATTTTATGCATTTTCATTAAGGTAACACTTGAAGGTAACGAACTTTAAAATTAAATTAAAATACTGTCAACTTATGTTGTAATATACAAAACAATTTGACAAGGCGTTTTAAACTAAAGTTGCCACGGGAATTGTTTACAGTTTTTTCACATCTGAAAAGAACATTGCTATTATTTTTGTTTACCTTCTCATTATCAATACCTCAACAAGAAATAGGTTTTGAGTGTATTGCAAGAAATTTTGAGTGTATTTTATCGAATTTCGGTAACCACATGATTCTAATTTATTTTGTCTTAATTGTTGTAATAAACTTGAATGTGATGACATTTTTGAATAATAATAATGCTTGTAATAATAATAAACATGCTTTATCGTCTGAAAAAAAATCTTATTGACAAAGCTATGGTAAATATTGTTTTCCTAGAAGAAAAGAAAGAAAAAACATAGTCGAATACACAAAATCACAAAGTAACTGCTGGTAGATTATTAAAAATTTATAGAGTCATACCATACAAAATAAAAAATTCAAATATCATATTATATAGAAATAATTTGTTATATACAAAATGAATGAAATAACATGCGTACATGCATATATAAAAATACATAAAAATGATGATTGAAAGGTATCGTCATAAAATTCTTGCAAACTATAATAGGGCCTATCGATAAGAAAGTTTTTAATGACATTCGAAAGTTTACTACGCATTTCAGGTAGTTAGGAAGATGATATACATCTTGAGACCATTATATAATATAAAATTTTCAATTGAAGCAGAGTTAGGTATGGGAAGACTTAGATTTAAGGTCTGACGTGTGGCATAACGAGAGACAATTGAGAAAATTTCTGTTCTATGTTTATGAACTAAACAAACTGTTTCTAAAATAAAAAGAGCATATAGCGACAACATTTTGTTTGTCTCACCGCCTGCCTCTACAGAGAAATCTCAGTATTCTTTTCGGTAGAACAAAAGTCGACTCAAGTCGAGTTTGAGTACAAACACCCCAGAAAGGGATCCCATATCTTAAATGTGATTCTACCAAAGCAAAATAGACCGCCTTAGCTGCAGTTAGTCCCAATTCGTTAGAAGCCAATTTCACTGCATAACATCCCGATGAAAGTTTTTTATTAAGTGATAGTATTTGGTCCTCAAACTTCAACTTATTATCAGTTAATAACTCAAAAAATTTGTTGTATGGCGTGTTCACAATTACATTCGAATTCGCAGCTAGAGGAATGTTATCAAGAGTACAATTGAAGGATGAAATGTTGGTCTTTTGGACATTGAAAGCTGATAAATTTGCATTACACCAATCTGAGATTTTGGCGATATCTGAGCAAATGGCCTTGTGGAGATCATTTGTGTTGGTTTTACTCCATAATATTGTAGTTTCGTCGGCAAATAGAGTGAATTTACCTTCTATATCGATGGTAGTCAAGTCGTTGATATAGAGCAGAAATAGGGTAGGGCTGAGTACCGAGCCTTGTGGTACTCCATTAGATATCTCAGAAGTATCAGATACTGTTGTAGATCAAACCCTTCGCCTTCTATCCGATAGATAAGACTTGAACCATGTATGAGTAATACCCTCAATACCATAGTGATAAAGTTTTCTGAGCAAAATCGCGTGATTTACCAGTCAAATGTCTTAGAGAAATCGCAAAAGACTGCTGCTGTAACCTCCCGTCTATTGATGTTACTATACATGTCATATAAAAATGAAAATATGGCATCATGAGTATAGAATAGAAAACGAACAGACTTTTCAAACGATATATCACGAGCCCGTTTGAAAAATTGGAGATTGTACCTGTCATTTGACGGGGTTTGAAGAAAGGGGTAGCATTTTTCCGTTGAAGTATCTAAAATTATGTTTTAAATTTGACGTGTTTCGAACTTTTTCAAAATATGTACAGTAACCGAAATAATAAATTCATTTCATTGGCTTTTACACACTTTACATGTATTTGTATCTTAGAAATAATGCTGTTAATGGAATCTGCGATTTTTATATATTATTGTCACTTTTTTTGTTCAAAATGAAGATGTTATTTGAAATTGAAAGGGTAATTTTTCAGGAAAAAATGATTTTTGGGAAGCCAAAAGCTTTCTACTCCCCCATCTTTATACAAACGAATTTGTGAATCTTTGTGAAGAGTTCATTTCTCTGGAAGATATTTTTTCTATAGAGATGGAGAAATGGAAAGACAAACATTCCTTTTCCAAATATTTGAAACAAATTACAAACACTATATGGAATCCACAAATGCTCAGAAGCTGTTCATGTTAATTAATGAAGACTATGACTTATAACAAATAATTCCCTTACCATTACAAATCCCACTCCAAAAGAAAACGGATAGAAGTAGAAGGACTGAACGTTTAGGAGATGACATTTTCATGCTAAAGTGGCGACTGTTGATTTTTATTCTGACCTAGCTTATTATATACCATCACTGGGGTACTTTAATTGAAAATAATTACCTTGAGGTTGTTCAATTGATGATCATTTGGGGGTTATCAAAAAGTTAATAAAACATATTTATTTAAAGGAATATACTTGATAACGAAATTATGTGAGTCACTCAATTGGAAAAGAATGACAATTGGAGATACTGGTAGGATATACATTAGCCATTTGAAGATATTCATGTTAATCAATGAATACGATGAGTTAAAACAAATAATTCCCTTACCATTGCAAATCCCACTCCAAAGGAAAACGGATAGAAGTAGGAGCACTGAACGCTTAAGAGATGACATTGTTATGCTCATCTAGTGGCGACTGTTGAATTTTATTCTGACCTAGCTTATTATACCAGGTGATTCTCTAAGGTGGCTCACCCCTATAACTTTTTTATTATTGGAGATAGAAAAACAAAATTTGGAGGTCGTGTTTTATAGTTCAGTACACATTTTTTGACATATTTACTTGCTTTGCTGTACTTCCGATTTGACCGGAAATGACCCAAACTTTTGATGTTTGAATAGGACATCCTATATATTATTACTTATTTCGATCGAGAATGACATTTCGAATCCAATAATACATCATTTGTCAATATTTGACAGATGAAATCATTTTTATTCCTACTTTTATTTTTTGATCTAGAATGCCATGGATCGTGTAAATCGCTTCATTCTTGATCAGGTAACATGGGAAAACTACGACTGTGAGGCTTATGACTCCATAGTCGTTTTAAGAATTATTCCATAGTCGCAAATATGAATTTTTCCAGTTAACTTGATTTTTTAAATGGAAAGGGGGTGGCTCGTCAGCCTTTTGTGAAAGGTTATTTTATTACGAATAATTTGATGCTACACACTTTCACTTTATTTTCTGTATTTTTCTGATTAATTGCAAGAAACGATCATACCTAATAACAAATAATACGTATTTGGTATACTTATTATTCTAGTTATCCGTGACAAACAATTGGAGCTGTTGCTTGGACTACCTAGTATATAATAAGATATGGCAAATTATACTAGAAAGGACAAAATTGACATGTTGCTAATTTACGGAGAAACAGAAAAGAATGCAACTGATGAAGCTCGAATTTATGCTCAGAGGTTTCCTAATCGTCGCCATCCCACACGGCATTATTTCCCAAAACTGTAAAGAAAAATGCGAAATGAACCGGAAGAAAATGCCAATAATTCCATCATCAGTGAAGAAAAAGAAGTAGACGTGTTGGCCTATGTTGAAGTGAATTGTACGGCGTCAATTCGTCAAATAGTTTCTGAGTGTGATATAAGTTTTTCGTTCATTTGGAGAATTCTTCACAAATATAATTATCGATCATTCAAGTACCAACTACACCAACATCTTCACGATAACGGTCACAACCGAAGATTGACTTATTGCAACTGGTTTTTGACTAAATACAGAGAAGATGTACGTTTTCCATTTGAAATTATCTATTCAGATGAAACCGATTCACCAGCTTGGGTATGTTCGACAGGAATAATAAAAGGTACTGGTCTCAAACAAATTCACATCTGATGCAAGAAGGAAATTTTCAAGAGCGATTTGGTTTCAATTGGTGGATGAGTATTATCGGAGGAATACTTTTAGGGACAATCATTTTTGACGAACAACTGACTGCGGAAAGATATCTACAGTTCCTTAGAAATCGAATCAATAATTTCATTGAAGATTTGCCACTGGCTAACCAAGTTGATATATATTTTTAACAAGATGGAGCGCCACCTCACAATTATTAATTGACACCTTTCCAGAAAAGTGGATTGGCACTTATGGACCTATTCAGTGGCCTGCGAGGTACATTCTTGAGTTGTCATATTTTCACATATATGGATTATTTCTTTTCCATATTCTAGATCACCAGATCTTACTCCGCTATATTTTTTCTCTGGAGAACAATTGAAAATCAAGTTCACAATACAAGATCAGCTGATCTTGAAAAACTAGAGCATGTTTTGACATGTTACTTGATCAAGAATGAAGCGATTTACACGATTCATGGCATTCTAGATCAAAAAATAAAAATTGGAACAAAAATGATTTTATTTGTCAAATAGTGACAAGTTAAGTATTGTTGGATTCAGAATGTCATTCTCGGTCGTGATAGGTAGAAATATATAGGATGACCCTTTCAAAATTTGAACGTGGAGGTCATTTCCGGTCAAATCGGACGTACGGCAAAGCAAATAGATATGTCAAAAAATGTAAATTCAACTATAATATACAACCCCCAATTTCCGTTTTTCTATCTCTAATAATGAAAAAGGTATAGGGGTAAGCCTCCTTAGATAATCACACAGTATACCATCACTGGTGTACTTTTATTTAGACTAATTACCTTGAACTTGTTCAACTGATGATCATTTGGGGGTTATCAAAAAGTTAGAAGAGCATATTCATTTGAAGGAATATATTTGATATCGAAATGATGTAATTCACTCAATTTGGAAAGAATGATAATCGGAGGTACTGGTAGGAGTATACATCTGCCATTTAAAAAAATCAATTGTGATTGAAATTGTTATTCGAGTAAAAATATTTGAAGCAAGTTTAATGCCATCTTATGAGCAGATACCGACTATTTGTTCGACGAGCTGGACCTTTTGTTGTTTTTAACGAAATGAATCACTTTGATAAAACGGAAAACTATTTGTTGTTGAAATTTCTGACATGAAAATATTAAAAATGTTTCGACCATTTTTGCTGCTTTGAAAAAAACACCTTTTTTCATTTCAGCAGCAACAAGAAATATAAAACAAATTTTGGAGAAATAATATTTCATTCATTTTTGTTGTGAGTTTTTCATTTTTGTATATACTAAAAGAGAAGGAGAATGAAATATATTTTCCAAATAATGATCATCCACAGAAAAGGATTTTTCCCATGGATTTGAATTGAATTAACTATACTTTGATTCCAAAATAGTCGGCCCCTTATTTCTCAGAAATGACCAAAATTTTTGCCTCAATCTGTCTCCTGCAGTGGCGTTCGGAAATTATACTAAACAGATGAGAAAATATTATGATGGAATATATAGAATCACAACCTTGACAACAATGTTTTCGTTTTAATGCAATAATACTTCAGAGAATTTAGTGCCTACTATTGTGGAAGTGTACTGAAGTTCAATTTGAAATTTTTATAGATTATTGATTATTCATTTTTGTCAAAGGTTTTATCAGTCTTATCTGATTGCACCCCTTATATCATTTTCTAGTTGAAATTTGTTAGTAGTGATCAAGGATGATGTGAAAATATAAGTTTGTTGAAAAAAAAATATATAAAAAATAAAGTTTTTGAAAGACGTCTGAATTTCCCAAAAGAACATGAAATTTCGTTTTTCGACCCGGAATAAATAATAATTTGCAGGTAATTCAAAAACATATGGTCCTTCGAGCCAGATAAATGATAATTTGCCGGTAATTCAAAAACATATGTCGTTAGAGATATTCAAAAAAACAACACCATGGATAGCATGAATGCAAGTAAATCTGTTCAAGAGTTACCTTTGTAAATACCTTCTAGTGTCTTTCTCCCTTTGACCACGTAACGCCAAATTTTGTTTTGCTAGAAATTGTATAATATTCAACATTATTATCAGTATTTTATTTCTTCGTCTCCTTTGCCACTATGTCTTGTTTTTTATCGATAGTTAGTCCTTTTCGAAGCCTATTTGCAAAAGTTTCCATTGTGTTGGGCACTTTATTCATGATTGGCTACCTTAGCATTCAATTTCCACCAAGCAATAAATCCATCGGAGGAGTTGAACTTCGATACATTGAGTAATTCGACGTTTCGAAATAACCGACAACAGAAGCAAAATGAATAACTTCTGAAGGAGAATATACCATTCAGGATCATGATACTTTTTTAACGTTCGGTAATATGCGGTGAAATCAATCCATGGTCAACGGTCTCGATATTTCTTTTGATTTTGTAGAGCTCATTTCTGACTGGATTGTGCGTGATTGTTTGTTGAATGACATCAGGACTCTCTATGTATCACTAGTAACCTCATGTGTGAATTTATAATTTCAGGCCATTTTCCAATGTCATAGGAATCTGACAAACTCTCACATTCAATCAAAATTGATTCGTGCGCTAACTTACCCTTTCGCTTGGTATATACGTAACATTGCGCGCGAGATTTCGAATATCTAAATTATTCAAATATCCAATTGATACCCAACTTAGTAAATTGGCGCTTCCTGCCACCTCCTTTAGTATGCTGCCTGGGGCCATGGCACCCAGCGCCAACCTCAAGTTACGCCACAGGTGATTCTGTTGGATTCATTCTACAATTGATATATAATCCAGTATTTCAATTCGAATCTATAGCATTTACTGTCCATTAGTCAAACTAGATTGAATTCCTTGCTACAAAACAAACGCAGTTTATTTAAACCTGGAGATAGCTATTGAGGAGAAATATAATGGTTTTGATTTGAAAAATCTAATTTTTAGTGCAAATTACATAACATCATCAACATTGTCAATTGATTACTCTTATATAAGTAAGACACTCAATAACCGAATCTTCTGCTTCTCAGAAAAACTATGTAATTGAAATCGAAAAGAAGCTATATTTCAAGGGAGATTCGTTTTTGAGAAGGAAGCTTATTGAGTTCCTACTTCTTCATCTCTATATGAAAAATGTGGAAAATTTTTAAAGAGAGTAAGAAAGCAATTAAGTTCAAAATGAACTCGTCACAAAAATGTGTAGATCATGCACATGAGTTTTTTCAGTAACAACCTGGAAAGCAGATCTCATTCGAAACAACTACTTTCAAACATGTGAACAATAAATTATACGAAAATCGATCGCTGTTAACTGTTCAGTTTGTACTTCACATATTCGTTATGGAATTGAAACAGATGATATTCACAGAAACCCTACACCATGTAATATGAGAAAAAACCTATTGAAAATACTTTTGCCTCACGACAACCTATGTTCAACATTTGATTACATCTTTCTGATAAGAGCCACAAAATAGATGGAACTGCCTCAGTGACACTACATTGACACAGTACGTGGACTGTTGAAAAATTAAGGTGACTATTCAAATTTCGCGGGCTATGTACATTTGATTAACAATTTTTTTATGTTGGTACAATCGTCTCGAACATATGTTCACACTTCCAGCTGTTTTGCGTGTTCAGTTTGTTGGTGGGGGGCATAAAAGTTAGAAGTGTTTTGAGTGTTCGGCGATTTTCTGCTACCGATAAAAATGGATCAAAAACTTGCATCAAATTTTGTGTAAAAATGGAATTCAATTCTCAAAAACACTTAAAATGTCGACACTGGCATACGGTGATTGTACTTTGAGTCAGAAAAATGTTTAAAGTGGAACAAGCTTTTCACAAAAGGTCGGGAAGATGTTAATGACGACATTCACCTTGGACGCACCAGTACATTAACAACCGATGGAAATGTTGAAAAAGTGAAAAAACTTCTTATGGAGAATAGTCAAATCACTATAAGAGAAGTTGCTAAGGATGTGGGCATATCATGCCATGCAATTTTTTCGGAAATTTAGGGCATGAAGCGTATAGCAGCGAAGTTTGTTCCAAAAGTGCTGAATTTTGACCAAAATGACCGTCGCATGAGCATATCCTAGAAATTGTTGAATGGCGTCAACAGTGATCCAGATTTGCTTCAAATGCAAAGGTTTTGTTTACCGTTTAGTTTTTGATTACTTTGGCGTAGTGTATCAAGAGTTCTTGTCAAATGGTCGTATGGTCAATGAGGAGTATCATCTTGAAGTTAGGCGCCGCTTACGAGAAGCAATACGAAGAAAACCTCTGGTCCACCACTAACACAAACGGATGGTTCAATTGAAACAACAGCCATAAAAAAAGCAAATCTACTAGTTGAACAATTAGCATCCCACTCACGTTCAGCCTATTCCCAAAAAGGGCAAGAAAAATCTTCCAAATAACTATAGAACAGTCGTTTTGCTATCAGTGATATCAAAAATCAGAGAAAGCCGTAAACCACCACATCCTCAAATAATTGGAAGGATTTAACATCTTGAGCTATCATCAATATGGCTTCCGGAAACAAAAATTAACAGGCGACCTTCTATCGTATGTCACCCATATTTGAGTGGAAAGTCAAGAACTGTTGCGCTTGTTATTTCTAAGGCCTTTGACCGTGTGTGGCACGAGGCATTGCCCTAACATATTCAAAATCGTAAAGCGACATACAGTCTGATTCATTTATCATGTGATTTCCGAAATTCGATAAAATACACTCAAAACTTATTGCAATATTACTCAAAACTTATTTCATGTTGGGGTACTGATAATAAAAAAGTAAGCAAAACCCATAGCAATGTTCTCTATAGATGGTATCCTTCAAAAAACTGTAAATAATGTCCGTGCCAACGTTGGTTTGAAACGCATTATCAAATTGTTTTGTATGTTACAACATTAGTTGTCAGTATTTTAATTCAAGTTCAAAGTTCGTTAACTTCAAATCTGACAAATAGTTAGATTAACGGAAATGTATAAAATAACAGTTTTACGACTGATTGGCTACAGAACACAACAGGAAGCAGCTTGCCTATTTCATGAGAAATATCCTAATTCAAAGAACAATAAGCAAAATAGAGAAGCAGTTCCGCGAGTATGGTCATGTGGGGCAGATAAAAAAGCAGCTGTCAATGCAATAAGTGATGAACTCAAATTAGATGTGATGCTCGAGTTTGAGGAAAACCCACATACATCGAGCAGACAGGCATCCACTACATTCAATATTTGCCATACATCGATAGTAAACATATTAAAAGAAAATAATATGCATCCCTCTGAAATGCTACTCACTCAGGAGCTCATGGGATACGATTTTCATAGAAGAAGTAATTTTTATGGGCAAATGATGGACATGTGGGAAAACAATATCATCCAATTAGTAGACGTTATGTTTTCTCTTAACGATCATGATAATCGGCAAAATTGCCGCTACTGGTCAACGGAAAATCCTCACTGAATGAGAGAACACACGCAATACTTTTAAAAGGTTAATATTTGGGCAGGGATTGTAAGAAACCATATCATTAGTCCCTTTTTCATTGAGGGCAAGTTGAATGTCGATAATTATTTGGCACTACTTCAAAATGATTTAATTGAAGGGGTTATATTTTTTAGGAGTGATTAATCTTTCAGGAAAGAAAGTTTTTGACTTTCTACTACTCCATTAGAATGTTTGAATTTTTAAGTTAATTGATTTCCATTGCTTCTAAATGATTAAGTTTAGAACCTTTATTTGCTATGTGTAAAATTTTTACCTTCTTGTTAAGAATATAATATTCTTCTGGAAGATGATCTGAGAATGTTGAACTTGTTTTCTCATTTACATAGCTCATATGATGTTCCTGGATACAATTTTTAAAAGTTATACCAGTTTGACCAATATATACCTTAGGACATGTTCCACACTTCAATTTATATACTCCTGATTTCTCGAATTTGGATGTTCTGTCTTTATTATTTTTAACTAGCTTTCCCAACGTATTACTTGTTCTATATGCAATTTTAATATCTCGTTCACTCAAAAATGAAGCCACTTTTTCTGTTGTTTGTCCAAAGTTCTATAATTTTGTTTTTGATTGTCTGACTTATCAACAGGAAAAATGTCTCGAATCGCTTTTGCGTAGATTTTTTTGAAAGTATTTTGTTCATTAATTCAGCTTTAAACCCATTGTTTACTGCAATTTGCTTGATGATATTGAGTTCTTTATTAAAATTATCTATTGGAAGAGGATATTGACTAATCTGTGAATCATGCTATTATAAGATGCTACTTTGTGTTGATATGGATGGGTAGAATCGTAATGTATAGTAATATCCGTATATGACTAGTAGTTACAGTTCCACCTTGTCAACAAAGCCCTATACAGGGAAAAAGATCTATTATGGTATTGTTTACAGCCAGTTCATGAATCTGAAATGCATATTTCATTTCCAGGTATGCCTTTGAGTTCATTCGTTTCACAACTAGAAGTGATGAAGCTCAAATACGGAGCGACCTTCTTCTTTCACGCAGGCGAGACCAATTGGTACGGGGAATCCACTGATTTCAACATTTTCGACGCTATTTTACTGAACACCACCAGAGTAGGCCACGGTTACGCCCTACTGAAGCATCCTCTTGCCATGAAGATGATTAAAGAAAAAAACATAGCTGTGGAGATATGCCCTATCTCCAACCAAGTTTTGAAGCTGGTTGACGACGTCAGGAACCACCCTGGAGCGGTACTGATTGCAAACAATTTCCCCGTGGTGGTAGCCCCGGATGACCCCTCGTTCTGGGGGGCAAAAGGTCTGAGCTACGACTGGTACTATGTGTTCATGGGAATGACCAGCAGGGAAAGCGATTTGAGGTTCCTGAAGCAACTGGCCAAGAATTCGATAGAGTTCAGTACATTGGGTGAAGAGGAGAAAGTTGCAGCTTTGGGGAAATGGGAGAAAGATTGGAATACTTTCATTGACAAGATGTTAGCCAACCAATGTCCAATAGCTCTTCAAGATAATTTAGTGTGATGTTATGTCTCTGATATGAAACACAATGTGATCGTTTTTGGTCATTAAATTCTGGAATTCATAGTGACTCGTTTCTATCATCTTTCTTTCTGACGAAAATGAGTATCAGAATACCAGAACTTTAACAAATGTTCCCTTGACGCTTGCAACCCATCCAATTTCTCATCATCAGTGGATGATACAAAATATTTACTGGAAACTTGTGTTTATGTCTTATAAATATGTCACAATGGACCTCATCACATAGATCATGTTTCTGTTCAAAATTTGAAACATTTAATGATTTCTTTAGAATTCATACAGGAAGTTTATCCCCAAAGAAGAGTTTGATTGTTCATGTTCACACTTCTTATGCGGTACTTTGCCAATTCTAAATATTCCAAAATATTCGATCTAGCAGTTATACATAATCTTGTGTCTTATATCAGTATCACATATCATATACCAGTGTTTCTTAAGCAATCAAATGCCATTCTAAACTCAGGTCTACGGCGCGTGTCTTTGAAAAAAGTTTTAATAGATCGTTTAGTTTGACCAAAGAACTTAAAACTCATTTCTCAAATCTCACACTTTTCACTGTCATATTTTCATCTATCTGGTTACCCAGTAGTCTTATGTGACGTAAATGGTCGTTACTTGATGAATATCTGTGATAACTTTTCCAACAACCACTTTATTGTGAGATGTGTAAAGATTTGTAAGATGTGTAAAGACTAGATCTTCATAGTGGTCAAGATATTAGTTTTAATTACACCCTCTTGATTTCTGATGCGAATATATTGCTTTATATTACAAAAACTATTGTGAAAAAAGCAGTTTTCTAGACAGTTAACACAATTTTCAACATTTTGAATATTCAGGAGAAATAAGTGTTGAAGTGCCTTATTTTGATGTTTATTGGAAAAACAACACATTCAATCTATCTTTTTAGCACTTTTGGCGAAATCAGGTAAACAAGATTAGATATGTATCGAGTGTTTTGCGATAGAGCGAATTATAATATAGTACTCATTTCCTTGGAATGCTCCACATTATAGTATAAGATCCACTCGCAAACTTATTCCGCAAAAGTTATTCTGCTTTTTGTTTTTCAAACTCTGAGGATGTGTGTTGGAAATTACTGAATCAAGATCCCATGAAAAATTCTCGCGGCGTTAAATCAGAAAATGCTGGTGGACATTATTCCTCTTTCAATTCTTTATCATGGAATCTATCATTTGTTTGATATTGGCCAGGAAATGTGGTGAAAAAATTGACAGAGACGTGCTTTTTCGAAAAGAAAATAATGAAACAACAAAAATGGACAAGACAAAAACTGAAAGGCCTGAAATTACGTAGTGAACTTTCTACAATTGCTTGGAGAGGTGACACGGTTGGTAATGAATACAACTGTTGAAAAAATTTGAGATGGATGAAAAAAATGTAGATGGTGCATTTAGAAGGAAATTTCTGAGTTACTTTTTGGAAAAATTTCTAAAAAAAAGCTTTTTGAATTTCATCTTTTTTTTGAAAAGAATGTGGGAAGAAAGAGCGATCAAATTCAAAATTAACTCTTCAAAAAGATGGGTAAATCATGCATAGAAGTTACTCTCAGATACAAACAAGAAGAAAAAATCCCCCAAACACTTATCTCCTCTAAAAATATACCCCATTCAATTATTTGTAGAAGTGTTTGAAAATACATATGGATATAATCAAAAACGAACATGTTTACAGACATTATTTTCAAAAGGGCTAGGAACATTCACAAAAAATTAACAATGAATTCGAAAAATGCTCACTGTTGGGAGTATCAAGTGAGTAGCGAGATTAAGAATTTCTCAATAAATTTGAGGAAGAAACACCGAGGTTAACTGCAATTCTTGATAGATAAATCAAAATATACTGGAAAAATAATGAATAATGATTCTGTAGAAGTTTCTGGTGATATCTCTTTGTCAAAGTTCAATCGTATTTGGGTGCTCATGAAATTGAAATTATATAATTGTTTGCTCATTTACATATCTTGATTGGACAGGTTGAATTTTCAACAGAACTCTGAACTTCACGTATTTATTACATCACGGGAAATGTGCCAAACATTTAGAGAACCTTCATTGTAAATCTTTATTTTCGTAACCACAAATTCTCTCGACATGGACTGATGGATCAATTCAATAAAAAATCCCATTCTTCAATACATTTTATTTCTATCATATAGCCACTAAAATACAGAGTATATACAATATTTTCTGTCACAATCGAAAAATAATGGTCATCAAAAAGTGGGTATCTAAATGAATCCACTACAGAATCTTCAGTATCTTTATTATCACTCTGCACAGCGTTATTATATTAGCAGAAAATGCACCCAAGTGAAACAGTAACAAAGTATGAATAGAGTCACCTTCGGCAGCTCATTCTTGTTCAATTCACTGGCAAGAAACATTTTCTGCAACGTGCAAGTAGCTTTAGTTTTCACAAAATTTTTTAGTCCACTTAGTTTTGAAGGTGCACTTAGGGTGTTCTTTATATCTTATTTTAATGACATGCACTCTTAGTTTCAATTTCGATGAGAGACGGGTTTCTTGAATATTTGATTATTTTCTAATGCCCTATTTGAATTGATTAACAACAACTCAATTCACAAAAATGGTTCTTAATAACACTCTCGTGTTATTGAGAACCATTTTTGGTAAATTGAGTATGTAAATGGTACTCAATGAGACTCTTGAGTTTCTCAATAACACTCTTTTGTTATTGAGAAACATATTTCGTAAATTGAGTCCTTCTGAATGACACATCATCCCAAGGTGTGTGTATTCGTACCAAAAAGATGTATGACTCAGTGTTACCAATGGAAACTTCGAGACGACCTGGACCTTTTTTCCCTAACTACTCGTGAGACCCCTTAAGGATTATGAGGAGTCCAAAAATTCGACTAAACGAGTCAAATAGTCCTCCCTGTAACAAATAATCAAAGGAGTGAGCTTCACAGTTCTCCAGCAAGAGCAGCAGCTTTTCAGTCCTCCAACTCTTGGCTTGGTGGTGTCGTCATGAAGCAACTAATTGTCTACTCAAGAAAAAGATATCGTATGAATATGCTTTGTACTAAATCCTTGAGTATCAGTAGCGGATTCTCTAGCTGAGTGAATCCTGCAAACGCCTATGCTCTAATAATGATTAACCCAAACTGAGGGTGGAAAAATCCTGCATGGCTGTATCGAAGAATAGCTGACGTACAGGTGCCTTCATATGGAAAACTTGCTACGGGCATCAAGGTGAGAATCTTGCACCCTGAACGTCCAACAACTTCAATGAGGAACGATTCTAGAGCTACACATTTCGGACTGGATGACTACAGACTGCCTGAGAAGATCAAGATAACGTCTCCTAGCTGGTGGATGCAGTTGATACGCAGATGTGGCCGACTGACCTCCGAATAGGTCTTCAGGACCATGGTTTGTCAATCTTTACTAGGAATTTTGAGCCCTGGCAATAGAGCAGCCTGTTAGTAAGCTGGATTTGTTTGGTCGACATTGAATATTAGTCGGTTGACTGGATCCACTCATTTTAGACCTACCTACCTAGGATTTTCCTAATTTGTTGTTTTATCTTTGTCAGATGACGGTTGCATCTCAAGCTGACTGTCATGAAATAATCATTGTTCATTACTTTTTCCGTTACGTAAATTTCAAAAACATTTCAGAATTAATCAAGAGGGTATGAAATGGAAGTACTCGAGAACGTTCTTACCTACGTGGAATAAAAAAAAAACGTTCTCTGAAACCTCTTTTCACTTCTTCATTCTTTAAATGTCATACATTTCACTGATGTTCTTATTCTAATTACTCTGAATAGATTTCTGATGACAAACCTTAGATAGAAACCTTCACAATCTACACTCCCTCTTTGGGCATTAGTCGATTGGACTAAAAAAGTTTTCCGTATCATTTATTGGAGAGATATTCGTTGAATTGTCTTTCCTTCATTTTGTATCTGGAATGGATACCTTTACGTGACCTTCACAGTTTCACATTTTTTGATAGAATAGATTGAATCAATTTCCACTATTCTACAGAATTCGTGGAGGAGTCAACACATGATTTCTCTCGATGAAACCCCTCAATAAGACCTCTCATAGAAACCAGAACCGAAATCCTGTAAATAGGTGTTTTCTATGGAAAATACTAAACAATATCGTATCTTTACAATCACCAAATTTTTAGGGGCACCTCACAATACAGGTGTTTATTTATCTGGACCCAATCGAGCTATAATTCTGACGCTATAAAATATGATATGACAAATCGTATTTTCACCAGAACCTATCAGCTCAAGGCGTAGCAGTCCGATGCACCCGATGCAAAATCACTTCTCCGGTACTAGAAGTTGCTGCGGATTCCTCCGACGTGCACTGGCATTTCAGTACCCACTGTACGAGGACAGTCATCAGTCTGGAATCTTCTGACACGTCTTGGTCCGGTAGGAAATTGTCTGCCCACAGGTCCGCACCCGGTTCTAAATACTCCGGGAGAAGATCAGAAACGTTTTCGTTGGGTGCCGATCCTGGAAAAAGGTTTTCAACGATTAGACAACTGTCGTTATTTTGTAATGAAAGACCATCGGGTCTGAAACGATCCCCTTTTTAACTTTCAATGATTTATAATTATCTTAACAGATGGTGCCAATTCGATAAAATGTAAAACTATATAACATGCAGAAATTATATACAATGTAAATGGGAATTTTCTAGATCCGCTCATCAAAAAAACGTAGATGGACTTTCCTGAGGTCTCCGACAAAAGCCACTTTTTCCCACAACTGTCCCAAACTCTTAACAATGAATCGAAAATGTCCTCTCATTCAAATATACGACGAAAAACTACACGAATACCAAAATCCCTTTGCGAATTCTCTAATAATTCACCATAGCTCCATAGGACGTCCAATCCTA
>WOGR01001303.1:0-20408 GCA_015342045.1 Leptinotarsa lineolata | reverse complement strand
GTGAGATGGGTAGAACGAAATATTCACTAAGGATCACTTAACAAATTTAGGATTCGTCAGAACAAAACCAGGTACACCTGTATGGCAAGACACCTATAGCTTCCGCAAATTCTACCATCAAACTGATCGGAAATGATCTACCATCAAACTGATCTTCTTCTTTTTCTTTTCGGAAGATAGAGTACTAGCGTTTCGATATACAAAATTTGCATATTCCATGCATAACCAACCAATCTGAGCAGGTTAAAATAATAGTATGTTTGGTTGTATCTGGTCAGCAACCCCAGAAGCTTATTTGGCTACACTGACGAAAAACGATACAGTTGAGAGCTGAGATGACATCGAACAGCTGACGATTGAAAATAAACGAAAAATACCAAAACAAAATTTCAATTCAAAGACAATCCTTATGAACCTCATCAACACAGGTATACATAATATGCCCACTAAAATTCCATTGAAGACAACATGGGATGCCAAGTGAGTAGGATATCTTCTTTGAAGTAAGAGGTTAGGCAACCAACTTCACACATCTATGTATTGTGGTTTTCAGGTTCACTGAGGGTAGGTCACTACAGACTAAAATCTATGTTGCTTCGAAGCTTATTTGGAAAATTAACAAAATAGAGTAGCAAAAATTTACATGCTTCATCATTCATTAATTACTCCATTCCGTAAAGTGTTTGAATGATTGGCAATAGCACCGAGTGGCGTTAGTTCTCACTCCAAGTTCCACTTTTTTTCTCGATGTGAATACTCGACCTAATACTTGATGAAAATCGAAACACTGTACATGTTGATAACCAGTCAAACATTTCACCATAACCTTCATGCAATTTCTACACAATATAGTGAATGAAAGAGGTAAAATTTCACTTACATGGAACACTGTCATTCTCACTGGTAGACATCCGATGCAGAAGTAGACATCCAAAAAATTAACTACTCCAAAAATATACCTCTCCTTTCAATTCAAACTCTGAATCACCATTCAACTTTGTTCAAAACTTTATGGAACAGCGCTAATGGGGTATCGATTTACTCACATGGTATCAGATGTGTGACAATTTTTCTTTCATCTACTCTTTTCAACTTTGAAGTACACCATTGAGGATAATAGTGTTTCATGTGAGTGTTTTATTTTATGAGCTCTGTCAACTGGTTTTATACACAATTTGTTCAGTATCTAGGTGATGAATATTTTATAAATAGTTGGACTAATTCAAATATACATTATACTTCCCATATTTGCTTCGAAATGGTTTTGTGTACCAGTTTATATACGAGCCAAAGGTGTATACTTGATAATATCTTTATGGGGGTTTTTATTATAGTCATGTTCATTTTTCTTTTCTATAGAAATTCCCAAATTTTTTTTTTTAATGATAAAGAAATAAAAGCTTTCGTTCCAGAATATTAATCTCCTCAGTATAACTGATGAAACTACCGTTCAGTGAAATACATCTTGAAATTTATAGTATGAAAATTGTATAATCATTATTAATTCATAATTTATATGAATTACTATTGAAGGAAATATATTTTCAAATGTAATTGTGAATTTCATCAATAAATTTCCATTTTTTAAGGAAAAAAGCTCGATGAAACTAGGAGTCTATAAAAAGAGTAGTTTCATCAATTAGTAGTCGTTCGAAAGGTATTGCTCAAAAATAACAAATTTTGGACATTTATCTGGACCATTATCTGAGAAAATTCTCGAATGAAGTGGTTTTCATAGAAATAACTTTTCGACGACGTCTAGTCAGGCGAATTTTGAAACAGCTCAATATCAACAATGCTTCTGGTACTGAGGAAGTACCCTTACTTGAAACTCGCACCAGTATTTTGCAGATTTTCCAACCTGTCTTTCTCGCGTTCAGCCTATTCTCATATAGGGCAAGAACAATCTTCTGGATAACTATAGATCAGTCGCTTTGCTATCAGTGATATTTCAAAAATCATGGAGAAAGCCATAAGTCATATCCTCAAATATTTGGCTTCAAGATATTGAGCGGTCATCAATATGGATTTTGGAAACAAAGATCAATAGGCGAACTTTTATCGTATGTCACCCATATTTGGAATAACGCAATCGAAAAAGCTGGAGAGTCACGAGCTGTTTTGCCTGATATATCTAAGGCCTTTGACCGTGTGTATCATGAGGATTTGCTGAGCAAACTTCAATTCTGTGGTTTGTCGGATCATTTTTGTGTATGGCTCTCCAGCTTCCTGAAAGAACGTTCCTTGCAAGTGACTGTCACCTTGATGAATATCTATCGAATAATTTCATCATCAGAGCTGATGTTTCCCGAAGATCCATATTTTCTTCAACCCTCTTTTTATTGTATTTCAACGACTCATTGGAGAAAGACAAGAATCCAATAAGTATATTGCATTGCTTACGACATCACACTTGTCTCGTCATTTCATTTGGATTTGAAGATATTGAATGTGGATGCACATCTTCACCGGTAACAGGAGGTTACATATTTTACTGAGGACTTAGGGGTGATTTCGAATTGGGGTGAAAGTAACCAGGTTCAAGTCAATGCCACGAAAACCCAGGCATCTTTAAATGTCTCCAAACCGAATATAATAATGTCAGGATAAGCAATTCCGCTTTCTAGCTCGATAAGTTTGTTGGGGGTTGAAATGGATACCAATATGTCTTGGCACAATCATGTTGCTGTAATTGCAAAGGCTGCTTCTCAAAAGCTTGAAACACCGTTTCGAACTAGAAAACTGTACACACCTCAGCAACTTTTGATGCATTATTAAGCTCAGATCAGACCTTTGGAGTATTGATTGTTCTTGCATACCTACACATACCTGATGCTGCTGAATTTCGTCCAGAAACGAGCCATTCTCCTGATTGGAAGCCCGAACATCACTTGCAACCTTGATAGTTAGGAACATCGAAGAAAAGTTGGAGAGTTGTCCCTCCTTCATAGATACTTTCACGAAAGGTGTTCAAGTGACTTGGCACATTCGATCCCCCCCAAGAGCGGTTTGTATCAAAATCAAGCAACGGACTGTGGCTGCTCATCGTTTCGAGTTTCAACTCAGTACACCTCGAACTCCACTGTTTGAGGACTCTACCATTTGGAGAACTGCGTTAATGTGGAATAAACTTCCTAAGAACGTTTTTTCACGAGCACCGCTTTCAGAGTGCCTCAAGGAGTTTCCAGTAGTGCTTGTATTTTGTCCTTGAAAAATTTTTTTGAAATATTCTCGAATGAAAGCATTGATATAGAAACAAAATATCGATTCTCAAACGAATGAATTTCATCACTCAAAAAAGTCGCATTCATGCATTAATTGAAAGTTTAGTATCTCAATAAATAATAATTATTCAACTCAATCGAAATAAGCATCATTTGAATCAGTGTACTTTTGTCAACGTAACAAGAGTCGATTGATTACGTACGTCAGCATAAAAATTGAGTACTCGGGAGTCGATGACTAACCTTTGTGAGATTCTTGCATAAATGCATATAATTGCATATAATTCAATGTCCAGCGTGGTATTAACCGGGGAAGTAGTTATTTTCTGGCAAACCTTTACCAGAACCTACATTGTAGGTACTTTGGGAGGGATGGATGTTTCGAGATTTCATTTCAAAATGTTTATTTTATATACATACGCGACACAGTATTCAAACTAATTTTGATATTTATAGGTATAAAAACTACAGTTTTGCTTGGATTTCAGTTGAATATTCGAATATGAGTTCAGTAACCTTAAAAATTCTTTGGTGAATTGACAAAAAACAGAAATCGGTAATAACATAATAGATCTTTCCTACCAACAAATCCAATTCAAAGTGGACTTGTCTACAGGAAACATAAAACAGTTTTCCGCCTTTCGACACGAAGCGTTCATAACAGGCCGAATCTTTGAAATTTAATATCTTTTGTGTTTATGGAGATGCATATAATTCGCCCAACAAGGCAAGGAATTTAATATATAAGTATTAGCAGGCACTTTCTATGTACGCTTTACTCCGAAATCTCCATAAAAGTATTAACCTAACGATGTGGACTTCCATACGACATTATGGAAAATTAATGGTGGAACATGTGTGACATTCAACATCTTTCTTGAGCCATAAAATATGGGAATATTAATCCTCTCAGAAAATTTTCTTGACATGACAGGTAGAAACAATTAACAACTATATCTGTTAGTGAATCCAGCCAACTTTACATCTTCACTTTGACACCGAACATTACGGAAGACGTCATCTTTGAGACGAGCATTGTTTATTTACTTTCACCATCCTGAATACATACTGATTGTCTCATTGATTATTAGTGAATAAACATTATTATTATTATTGACTGTGAACTCAAACTTTGCTGAACCTAAACAGCTGGGTCACGTTGAAGGATTCAGCTGAGTCACAACTCACGGTGTTTTATATTCCTACACGAAAACTAGATGGTATTCTCGAGTGCAAATGAAACATAAATTCCAAAGAAAAAAATCAAATATGCCTTAGAATAGGTAGATAGGTACCTAAATTTCGACAATCTTCTAATCTGGGAATTTTGGTTGAAGTTGTGAGTGAAATGTTGCCGTAAGAAAGTAGAGAAGTTGTCAAGATGGAAGTATTTCCCTTGTTATTGTTTTCTATATGTCATTATTTATCTTGAAGAAGAGATTCTGATTGTTTCGCGGTCATTAGTTATTTTTCGATTTTTGAGAAAAAATGTAGATCAGGAGGATATCCGAAAAGGAAAGTTCACAATTCCATTCTAGTTGATTACGAAAAATTCAGTATAGCATTCCGGTAGCAAGCAATATATGAAAAAACTAAGTTTTCAGTTTAGTTTTTTTGCACGTTTCATTCTAGGTACATTCCCATTCCTATTAATTTTTTTACTTCCACTATTTGCGAATGATTGACTTTTCACTCATTTTCCAACACGTTCATCAATTCAATTCACAATTTGTTTTCTTCACAAAAAACGTTCTTATATTTCTGAAATTCATCAGAGCTTTTTCCTGGCTGTTTTGGTCGTGGTCAGCAGGTTTGTATGCCTGATGTTTTGTCAGCTACTACCGTGGATATTAAATGGGACATAAACTCATTTCAAGTCGCCGGGACATGATGGCATATACCCAGTTCTGCTTCAGGACCTTCGCCTCAAAAAACTATGTATAATTCTCAGGGCAAGTTTGGCACTGGGATACATACCAAACACTTGGAGACTGATCAAGGCCACCTTCATTCCGAAAACTGGAAATATCGGACAGGACTTGGCGAAGACCTTCAGACCAATCAGTCTCATGTCATTCAGGCTGAAAACGATACACTGCATGCTTAGGGGAAGATTGGTATATACAACCATAATGGGGAAACAGTAGTAGCACGAGTAGCAAGGGGCTGTCCTCAGCAGGGGGTTTTTCCCCTCTGTTGCTGAACCTTGTAATGGACGAACTACTGTGTCTCCTAGACTACAATGGATACAAAGCACTGGGATGACTTAGTTCAGGGTAAATACAATAATATAGTGAAGGGATGCATGCAGCAGGCCCTACACAATATAACAAGATGGACCGAGGAAGAAGGGCTTAACATAAGCCTATCTAAATCGACCATTAGAATTCACCAAGTGGACTAAAACGGAGGGTCTTGGACCGCTGAAACTTCGAGGTGAAGAAATACAAGTGTCGGGGGACGTCGAATATCTGAGAGTGATTCTAAATTCCAAACTGACCTAGAACCAACACTTGGATAGAATAAAGAGAAAAGCGGAGGTAACACTAATGCTGGCCAGACGCACATACGGAAAAACATGGGGGCTAGCTATACAAAATGGAGGTTGAACCCATGATCACATAAGCATTTCTGGTCTGGTGGCAAAGATGAAGCAGGCGACCGCTATTAAAAAATTAGGCAGGGTGCAAAGACTAGCCTCTTTGGAAATAACGGGAACATTGAGAACTACCTCAACAGCTGCATTGGAGACACTCCTGAATCTATATCCTTTACACTTTGTGATAATGAAGGAGGCTAGGATGGGCCAATACAGTCTGGAAAATTCACCAAGATATGAAGGATCGAAAAAAAAACAGAAAATTTGGAACAAGTGGAGGAGCGTATATCAAATATGTGTACCGACCACATGACACCAAAGTACACTTTTGTTTGAAGGTGAAGGTGAAATTCACCAAAGTACACCTTTAATACTAACTTCATGATCAAAATCATAAGCCGTGAAGAGTGGATGACCATTACTTATCCCGAGAACATATTTGGAAAGAACACCTGGTATACAGATGGGTCGAAAACCAAACAGAGAACAGGAGCTGGAATATACAGAGCGGATTGAAAGTTCCACTATAGCTATCCACTAGGTCTATACACATCCGTCTTTCAGGCGGAAGTGTACGTTATCTTGCAGTGTGCAAGGCTTATTAAATTGATACCTCAACGAAATGAGTGGATCAATATTTTGACAGACAGAAAAAGTGCATTAGGGGCTTTGACAAACCTGAAGGTAACATCGGGACTGGTCTGGGAATACCGAGAAGAAATGGAGGAACTTGCAAACAACAACAAACTATCTTTGTACTGGGTGCCAGGTCATTCAGGAATAACAGGTAATGATGAAGCTGATGAATGTGCGAGACAGGGATCATCAACTTCATACATGGTTCTTGAACCAGCTCTATGGGAAACCAAATCCGAACATGGACCAATAAGAAGCATACAGAGTACCGGGCAAAAGTACCTGGCGACAAATATAGCAAAACCTTCATTGGAAAATCGTGTAAGAAACGAACCAAAGAACTACTTCAATACATTAGGAATCGGCTCAGAACAATTACTGTCTGTTTAGAGGACATCTGAACAAAATGGGGCGTACAACGAATACCTTAGCTGCACATCCTATGCGAATGTGAGGCACTGAATCACAGAAGGCAAGCAATATATGGACATATAAAATTATGTCCAGAAGAATATGAAAAACATCTAACACGGAACCTGTACAAACTAGTACAAGGTACGAGACTGATAGAATGGGTGTCAAGAAAAGATGGGAGGATAAACGCAATAAGCTCAAGAGGCTGCAGTGTTTCCTGGAGACTAAGAAGAAATGGACAAGTCAGACAGCTCCCAACTACTTAATAACTATTTCTCCACGACGCTGTTCGATTACCTTTGCACACGTGCCACAGCTTCTGGATTATATCAGGTGCGTGATAATATTTTGAACTTTTGTGGTAAAATGAAGTGAGTATTTGCACATATGTGAAAACATTTTCATTGAATTCAAACCTCGCGAAACAATAGATTTCACCCAAGTTCCGATTTCAATTAAAGTTAGCGGCAATGAAGACATAAACTTGAGTATGCACCTATTGGTTTGTTATTGTGAACCAAAGTTCTATAATTAAGAGCTGTTAAAACTTTATTCCTCTGGTTAATGGCGCAATAATAAAGACGTAATGGTTCGTTAGATACGAAATGTTTTCGTGATTATGTTTTAGTTTTAATTGGCCATTTTTTATTATGTCTGGCCGGATGCATCCTGATTTAATATATATTCAGTTTCCTTGGATGTGATATTTGAATGGATGTCAATATTACTGTCATCAAATTCAAACTAGAGTGACGTATTGAGAAAATTACTACACACACAGAAGTTGTTTTCATATTCAAAGAGAAATTGAGATTAGATATCGTACATATTTGATCATTGGGAAACTACCAATCTAAAATGATTAATAATAATAATGATGATAATAAAAGCTTTCATCGAAAGGTTGCTCAGTACAACCTAACAAATGGCAGAATTCAACATCTGCACATGATGAATCGACAGAAATTGCTTTCATCCAACCAGCAACACTTATTGATACAAACTATCATGCAATCAAACTTGATGAAAAATGAAGGAAAGAAAGGGAGGGAAGGAGAAAATAGGGGCGAAAAACGAATAAATGAGAATTTGAAAAGTTATGTTATAAACATGAAGAAAATTCAATATAAAAATAATTTTGATATTTTGTACATATTTATGGTGGATAAATATTAGGTATAGGTGTTAACTGATCAATATTATGAAAGGAGAGAACCGAATTGAAGCATATATATCGTCAAATTTTTCTTGAAACTAAGTGGTAGTAGTGATTTTGATTCGATGGATAGCTGATTATATGCGTGCACTGTTATAACAAAAAAAAAATCACGAAAAAGATAGGTTTCGTGTTTAGGTGCACTCAAAAGATGTTTGAATCTCAAATTTAGATTATGTATATCGGCTCTCAAGATCAATTTAGTGGATAGGTGAGTAGGTTTTTCAGTAGATATGATTAGCGTCCATGTTTAACTACCCAAGTTGTTCCAAGTATTGAAACATATTCACGTCTCCTTGCGTGCAGTTTTTGAAGTTTCCGCCTGTCAAATTTCAAGAGTCTTGGACCATGACGAGTAACTGCGTCAGAAAGTAAAATTTCATTTATTTTTTGTTGAAAATATTTCCACTAGAGTATACTAGTTTCTGATTCATATGACCCTTTTTCAAAAATCTGAAAAACATGTGTAGTGAATCACAGAGAAATATCGAGTTGATAGCCTAAATTTTTCGTGAGGTCTCTATTTGTTGAATAGTTAAATGAACCCCACCGAAAGAAATATTATTCAATTTGCTACAACGATTTTTAAAGTCGATCTACCGAAGAACATGTCATAAGATTTAGATGGGTTGTCAGAGAGTGCAGATCATAATTCATTTGAACGGGTATTCAGTGAATTTTAATCGAATTGTTGATACAACTCTGTATCATCAGCGTAACAATGCATTGAAGTATGAAAAAGTTACTGTGGAACTGAGAAATATATGAAACAAAGAGAAGTGGGCCTGAAGTCGATCCTTGAGGGACTCCATTATTTATTTTATTAGTACTGATTGCGACACTTTTTTGAAATATCAAGCGATTTATCATACCTAAGACTTGACCAAAATATATTGTTACATTTTTACCCGTGGTTTAACCAATAATTGACTACACTGAACAATTATCGACTCAATTTTATTTCACTTTCAATACAACAAAACTTCAACTATTCAAATGTCTATCGTCGTATTAAATCGCTCCGCGTATCGCACTGTCACTTTTCCTTGACTGTCTCAATAGGAGAGTGGATGACGCTTATATTTGGCAATCGAAGGTGATAGAGAATTCTTTGGAATTCCATCGAAGCGGCGTTAGCGGTAATCTCGGACTGAGCGCGCTCTTAGCCAAATCACAGTTGCTTTATGGCTACCAGTGGTGGCCAGCATTATTTTCCTTGAGGCATGATTTATAACAATGCAATATACTTCACCATATACTTTCGTCCACTCACATCATATATGTGGCTATGTTTTTCATATTGTTTATCTTACTATTATGCTGATTATCTACATCTATGTCATATACAGGGTATAACTGAATGAGTGTAAAACATTCAGGAAGGTGATTCCTCATCGAAAAAAAGATAGGATCTTTCATATAAAGAAACTTCATTGGAGCATCCTAAGCCCCTTAAAGGGGGTACATAAAATTTGTATAACAAATTTTTTCACAAGCACTGAAAAAGTAACAATATCGAAATCAACCTGACGTTTTGTATCACCAAAACGACACTCAGCCAGTAATTTATTTGGTTTACCTCATGGTTGTGAGGGGTGGAAAACGCAACCCCTAAAATTCATTTCCAATGTAACTTATTATTTGTTTCGTTTACCATTTGAAAATTTATTTCCGATAGCCTGTGTCATTCTAAAGAAAAAATGTCTCTTGGGTTTTTTGCCCAAAATAAACCAGTTCGCAGCAAAAACTTATTTTATGAACAACTACAGATATACATCATAAATGCGACAGACTGTGGCTGATTATTATTTTGAGGTTCAACTCAGTACACCTCGAACTCCACTGTTTAAAAACTCTTTCATTTGGAGAACTGCGTTCATCTGGAATGAACTTCCTGAAAATGTTTTTTCAGATAAATTTGATCTCCAGCTATTAAAATCCAACGCTACTTTCGCACAAGCACTGCTCTTAAAGCGCCTCAATGAGTTTTCTGTAGTGCACGTGATGAATCCTTCAAAAAAAGTATGAGGCGGAGTTCAACTGTAAATTTTCACTAACTTATTATTTAATTTTCGTCCTACTGTCAAAATAAAAAAAAAAAGGTTTGGTTCAATGTTCATACCTCTTCCTTATGAATTTCGGAAACTTCACTGGTGCCTTCGTTATATAATGGAATTTGCCGATACTTAATGAAAATCCATAACTAACGTATTCAAAAAACACTTCATTGTGAGATTTTCACTAGTGTGTTTAGTGAAAATCTCACAATAAAGTGTTTTTAGAATACGTTGGTGCCTTTGTGCACTCCCTTTCTGAAATAAATAATCACCTGAATGGGGAAAAAACGTTCTCTATAAGTAAAATCGTAATTGCAATAAATTAGAAGAACTGCATTCTTTTTTTCATGGGATACCTCACTGAGTTAACGAGTAGTTTAAAAACTGGCCAGGGATCCTTCATTACAATCTCCTAATAACCGTGCTGAACTACTTCAAAACTGTTTCAATATTTCTCCGAAGAATTCACTCAGTTTTTAATAAACATTCAGCTCCACTCCACGACTTTCATCACAAAATGGGGCGAAATTCTTCGAGTATTCAACAAGTTTCACTCAAAAACTCATTGTGTGTTTTCAAACACTTTCCTCGAATCTGGAGGAAAGCAATAAGGTACGAATATTGAAACATTTGTTTTACTCCAGCACTAATGAGTTGAATAGATTAGGCCATTGCAAAATGTAACCTGAGGGAATTTCTTTGGAGAACGCCTTGAAAAAAGATGTGAATTCGTAAATGTAGCTTTTGGGGATTGTTAGCAAACTCTTGTGTTGAAAGCATTCTTAATGAGAACAGCAATACAAAAAGTTTGTTTTATATTCCTCCGCTGTTTTCAGGAAATATTGAAGAATCGAATTAGAGATAAAATTTGGAAACGAAGTATACTAATTGTAACAGGGCTGGAAACCTAATTCTGCAAGAGTTTACGAAGTGCTTATTTTTCAGAATGTTGTAGTTTGAATAAATACAGAACGTAGCAATCGTGTATCGAATGTAGCAAAATAATTGATGAAATCATGACGAGGCGTCCTGTGAAATTCACAAACAAATATAAGCTTATCGCTAATAAACAATAATAACAACAAATATCAACATCATTTTTATTTCCACTCATCAGACACTTTTATAACATTTCAATCAAAATACAGGGTGTAACTAAATAAATGTAAAACATTTAAGGAGGTGATTCCTCATCGAAAAAAAGATAGGATCTTTCATATAAAGAAACTTCATTGGAGCATCCTCAGCCCCTTAATGGGGGTACATTAAATTTGTATAACATTTTTTTTCACAAGCACTGAAAAAGTTAAAATATTGAAATCAACCTGACGTTTTGTATTACCAAAAAGACACTTAGCCAGTAATTTATTCGGTTCACACCATGGACGTAAGGGGTGGAAAACGTAACTCCTTTTTGTATAATTATTTGTTTATCATTCGAAAATTTATTTTCGATGGCCTGTTTCATTTTAAATGAAAATTATCTCTTGGGTTTTTTGCCCAAAATGAACCAGTTCACAGCAAAAAATTATTTTACGAACAACTACAGAGATACATCGTTATGAATGCGAACTGGATTCACGTTGAATTTGAATCGCTGGAGATTAAATTAATTTGGAGAAATATTCTAAGGAAGTTCATTCCGCATAAACGCAGTTCTCCAAATGGAAAAGGTTTCAAACAGTGAAGTTCGAGGTGTACTGAGTTGAACACTAAACTAATGAGCAGCAACAGTCCGTCGTGTATTTCTGATATGTACTGCTCTTGGTGAAATCAAATGTGCCAAGTCACTTGAACACCTCTCGTGAAAGTATCTATGAAAGAGAGACAAATCTTCAACCTTTCTACGACGTTCCAGACTATCAAGGTCGCAAGTGATGTTCGTGTCTCCAATCGGACGGGTGGCTCCTTTCTGGATGGAATCCAGCAATTTCAGGGTATGCTTACGGGCGGAGTTCCATACATGAAAACAATACAGTGTTCCAATCTTTTGAGAAGCAGACTCTGTAATTCCAGCGACATGATTGTGCCAAGACATACTGGTGTACATTTTAACCTCCAAAAAATTTATCGGAGCAGAAAGCGGAATTGTCTGTCCTGTCATTATTATATCCGGTTCAGAGACATTAATCTTTTTGGAGAAAACCAATGCCTGGATTTTCGTGGCATTGAATTGAACCTGGTTAATTTCATCCCAATTCGGAATCACTTCTAGATCCTCATTAAGATATGCAACCTCCTGCTGCCGGTGAAGCTGTGCATCCGCAACCGATGTCCTGGTATCCAAATGGAGTGACGAGACAAGTACGCTGTCGTCAGCAAAGCAATTCAATGGATTATTCGTTTTTTTCAATAAGTCGTTGATATACAATAAAAAGAGATTTGGAGACAATATGGATCCCTGGGAAACACAAGCGTTGATGGTAAAAGTGTTTGAGAGATATCCATCGACAGCCACTTGCAGGAAACGTTCTTTCAGGAAACTGGAGAGCCATACACAAAAATGATCCGTCAAGCCATAGCATCAAAGTTTGGCTAGCAGACCCTCAAGCCACACACCATTAAAGGCTTTTCCATGTTTCTCGATTGCGTTATTTCAAATGTGGGTGACATACGATAGATGATCGCCTGTTGATCTCTTGGTCGCTCAAGATGTTGAAGCCTTCCAAATATTTTATATGGTGGTTCACGACTTTCTCCATGATTTTTGATGTCACTGATAGCAAAGCGACTGGTAAAAGTCCGTTTTTTGTTCGTACGACTGCTATAGCAGGATCTTGTTCCAAAAACATAATTATGAAGAAATTGAAGGAAGGTAAATTGAAATACATGAAGTGAAGTTTAATCAGAAAAGTTCTTAATAATGATCAGTTTTTAGGAAGAAACATAAAAATTTGACTGAAATTGGATTGAAAGTAACTTACAGTTACCTTCTCTTACATAAGTTTCAATAAAATGTGGAACTGAAAAGTCTGTCGTAAAAAAAAATATAAAATGTGGAACTGAAAACTCTGTCGTAAAAAAATCTAAGACAAGCACTTATCCCAATGCAATACTCTACCAGGTTAGTGTCTTCAGGAGTCTCCATCGCCTGAAGACGACAATTTGGTTGGTGAAACGCACGTCGAGAACAGTATTACATTTCTGATGATTGAAAAAAGTGCTTGTTTGGGGTAATTTTTCTTTTAATATATGATGATACCATTATATTCAGCAAGTGTGCAATATAATTTCTTGAATGGAATTATCAATATATTTATAGTGATAGAGAAACAGAAAGCGAATAATCAATTTTCCTGCTCAAAAATAGTAACAATAAAAATAGTATCAATTTTGATTAGATATATATATTTCTTAATGAGTCCTGTCTACTATTTCAAACTCCTAATGAATGAGTGAAAACGTGTGTGTGTGTGTGTAACTCAATTTAAAATTTTTAAGAATGATACTCGTCTTGGACCTGGACAACTCAATGTGAATAGGGAAATCTATCCCGGCACATCCACCAAAAAGTTAATTTTGTGTATTTTCCGAGACGTTAGCTTTTTTGGAAAACATAACTATTAAAATTTTATTTTTTCAATACTTTATGTCAAAATTTGTGAATCTATGTTATCGACTTTACACTTTTCAAAGATTTGTATTAGGCAGTAACTTGTCTGGGTGAACTATTAAGTTTGTCCTCCGTTACACCTGAGTTGATTCTCAATTGATCTTTATTTATTAATTCATCAGATTGTGAAGGTTTCAAAACTTAAAGAACACCTGAGAACATTTATTCCTAGATTGAAAAGTATTTCAAAAATTATTTCATTACTGGACTTCCACTGAAATATTAACTTTGATACGTAATCCGCAAACTTTTCATCCCTTTTCAAGAGCTCAGCGTAGTAATTCAGCTAATGGTCTTGAACCAGCTTTTAAGTTCCTGTCATTGCTATAGCCACGATGTCAAAATCGTAAACCTCATTATCAGATAAATATCCAATATAAACGAGGTTGTACAGAAATCGACATCACTCCTGAACTTGAGGCAAACTCGTTATCTACGTTGATGACATTTTTCATAGCGTTCGCAAACCTACATTTAACGACACAGATTAAATTGATGTCGTTTATTCTTGGCATCTATATGTTGGATAATAAAATGTAATCATAACGCTATCAAGACGTGTTCGAGTTGAAATAAGTTTATGCTAATACCACTTTTTATTTGAGATTCATAAAACATTCCTGATTACCTTTCCTGAACTCTTATTCTGTTTTCTTCAGCTCTCGTCAACTCCCTTTCACTCTTATAAATCTCCGAACATTTTCGAATCGCTCGTCTTCCCTACCTTTTTTATTCCTAATGTTCTTCCGACAATGCTTGAAGTTACATTCCAAATGCGTCTAATGAATTCCTGACGAAATACCTGGTATAAGTATTTTGCAGACTATTCAACCTACCCTCCTACAAAAAATGATTTTTCTCCTGTTGAAAAATGTTCGAGTGCAATTTGAATTTGAAAGTGACAAGAAAACTCTTCCAACTAACTGTAGACAAGATATTCAACTGTTAGTGATATCAAGAATCAAATATTTGGAATAGAAGACGAACATCAGTACGGTTCTCGAAAGGAAAGATCAGCAGGAGAGCCCTGCTAATCTGCAATAGAAGCATATGAACGAGAGGTCACCTGGTTAATCTTCTTTTTCGAGAACCGTTCGTATGTTCGCCTTATATTCCAAATACTTAATTCTTAATGCCATTAACAATGAAATATCTTATCTACAGTGAGTTAGAAGAGTATTCTTGTCACTTTTAAGTTTAGATTGTTCTCGAATATTTTTTAACAGGAGAAGAAACATTTTTTCTATGGATGCTATACAATGTGCCACTTCTCTCATCGCTTTCATACGGTCGAAACGAAAGATTTCTCACGCAGTGAGAAGTATCCGCCATTACAGTGAGAAATAATTTCTCACTATTATCACGATAACCCAAGTCAGTCATGAATCGTTACATGTCAGTTTGATATGACACGTTCTCCAAGTTGACAACGCTACGCCAACGATTCGCATGCAATATCCAAGTAGCCCATTGTCGGCGTTTCCAGAAAGCAATAGATGTTTGCAATAATTTGTTACCAAGCACTTCAAGAGAAAAATATGAAATCTCTTACAAAAACTTTATCAACTGGAAAATGAAAGCTACCTTATTAGTTCATTTTGAAGAGTTGTCAAGAAACTTCTGCGCTTGTGAGAAATATGTCGTTTTTCTCACTTGTTGTACAATATACTATTGTATGACAGGCTGAATAGTCTGCAAAATACTTAAATCAGGTATTTCGTCAGGAATTCATTACATGCTTTTGAAATGTAATTCCAAGCATTGTTGAATGAACATTGGGAATGAAAAAGGTAAGGAAAAGAGCAATTCGGAAAAGTTTGAAGATTTATAAGACAATTCTTGTAAATGACCAGCTACCGAGTGAAGGAATGTTGAGGAAAGCTTAATAAAACAGAATGAGAATTCATGAAGGATGAAACTGTGTTTGATGAATCTCTAATGAAAAGCATAAACTTATTATAATTCAAACACGTCCTGAAAGCGTTATGATTACGTTTCAGCAACCAGCATGCAGATGCCAAGAATAAACAACATCAATATGATCTGTGTCATTGAATGTAGGTGTGTGAATGCTTTGAATTAAGATAGATAACGAGTTTATCTCAAGTTTAGGAGAAATGCCGATATCTGTACAACTTCGTTTATATTGAACTTTTATCTGATAATGGGATTTATAATTTTGACGTCGTGGCTCAAGCAATGACATGAACTTATGAACTGGTTCGATATTATTAGTTGAATTGCTCCATTAAGCTCTTGAGAAGGGATGAAAAGTTTGCAGATTACGTGTTAAAGTCAATATTTCAATAAAAGTCCAGTAATAAAATCATCTTTGAAACACTTTTCAATTTAGGAATAAATGTTCTTAGGTGCTTTCTAGGTTTTGAACCTTTCACAATCTGATGAATGAATGAATATAGATCAACAGAGAATCAACTCAGGTGTAACGGAGGACAAACTTAATAGTTCACCCAGACAAGTTACTGCCCAATATAAATCTTTGAAAACTATAAAGGTAATAACTTAGATTTTCAAATTTTGCCTATATATGACATAAAATCATGAAAATATAAAATTTTATTAGTTAGGTATCTTTCCCAAAAAAGTCAGCATTTCGAAAAATTAACTTTATGGTGAAGGTACCGGTATTCCCTCATTCACATTATTTGAATAGCCCAGCCCAGCCCAGGTCCAAACATAAAAAGTTATTGATTTCTGACGTTTTTAATTTGAACGTCCCTACTCATTTATCGCTTGAAAAAGTAGACAAGACTCTTTTTGAAAATGATGGGGACGAATTGTTGAAAATTCTGAAACCATCTATAAAATGTTATGGAGAGGATATTACGTCTGGTTCCATTAACATCATTCTAGAAATGATATTTTTATAAGTTTCAAGATTTTATTTTCAGACGTATGCTTTCTTCGATTTGTCGATTTTTACATTTTTCTGGAATAGTTCCAGACTTTATGAGAAAAGACGTTTTATAAATGTCTTCCAAATCAACAAAAACGTTTTCTTCGTAACTAATTATCCCTTTTACATCCATTTCCTGTACTGCTAATTTTGTTGTAAACTTTTTTAGGACTTGTAAAAGTATACATAAATTGTTATTACACAATTTTTTATTATCATAGCCGTTTTGGGCATAATGAGTAGATTTATATTTTCATATGAGTTATTTGTCATTATTTTCTGAACTATTGAAGTTTATAAACAACTAAATAGATTCTTTTAGTTTTCAGATGCAAATATTTTCATCGGTTGAGAAAATTTTGAAGTTGATTCATAATATTTAGCCTTTTCTGGACTCTGCCCACTCCTTATATATCGATTTCTTTCAACTAATTAACACGAGACAATTTAAATCGTTCTAAAATTGATATTTCATTCTGAAAAATAAATAGTGAAAAACATGACACTTCGGACGGGCGAATAAACGAATAAAATTGTTTCATTCCTATAGTAATAATAATAATAATAATAATAAATGCCTTCATTACCAATTGATAAAAACTCAATCACATTTTGTTTATGCAAATAGGGCGAGATTCAGTTTGTATGTAAGTAGTGAATATTGTAAAATATAAAATATAATTCAGCAGTTAACATACATCTGCTCTTCCATCTAACCCCAAGTAAGTGGGCATACTTGAAGACTGGCTTTAAATCCAATTATCTAAATAGAAAACTCGTTCAGGCCAGTCTCAACTCACCTATACAGTAAGTTAATAGACTGAAACCTATCAGAAAACAACTACTCCCCTGGCTAATACCACGAAGGGCGTTGAATTATATCCGACAGGTGTCAGTGCAGGATTCTTCACTGAAGATATTCCTGCATATGCTGTTGGCGATACAACTGCCGGAATGCAATTTTCAATTATTGGAACACACTTGCAGACTGGTGTCGAGCTGTTTGGCCACTCATCAGTGCAAAATAGTGTCTATCATCAACATAAAGTCGACGATTTCCGATAAAAAAAATCGAACTCCTTTCAGAGAATTATTCTTCGAACTAGGCAGAAGCCTAGTTTGCGCAAGTATGCCCACGTACTAAAAGAATGAAAGTTTTTTCCTTATGCGAGGTCTTCGACCATGAGGATATGCAGTTGGTTAGTGCATCGAAAGGCAGAGTGGTCGATGACAAACATATTGTTGGACGTTTGCATCTGCCTATTTCGAGGAATGATACTCTGAAAGAAATTCGATTTTTAATTATCGGAAATCATCGACTTTATGTTGATGATAGACACTATTTTGCACTGATGAGTGGCCAAACAGCCAGAAACCGGTCTGCAAGTGTGTTCCAATAATTGAAAATTGGATTCCGGCAGTTGTATCGCCAACAGCATATGCAGGAATATCTTTAGCAAAGAATCCTGCACTAAAACCTGTCAGATATAATACAACGCTCTTCGTGGTATTAGCCAGGGGGGTAGTTGTTTTCTGATAGGTGTCACTCTATTAACCTACTGTGTAGGTGAGTTGAGACTGGTCGGAATGAATTGTTCATTTAGATAATTAAAATGAAGTTGTTCAAAAATGTTCGTTTTTTGGTCCTGTACACTTTCTTTAAAGCAATCATGGGTCTGACCTGTCGAATAAAATATTTCGTCCTCTGTGAAGACCTGAAAATTATGGTATAATAACAATCTTCAATGAACACGTTCATGTCCATCCGTATTTTTCAGATCCACGATTCCAGCTATGGAGGAGGTTCAGATGATGAAGATTTCTTCGCCGTGTATCACCAGAGCGCAGCTGCCAACGCCCTCCTCTACGTAGGCCTGGGAACGACAGCCATCGGCAGCGTAATCTTCTTCGTAGGGACAGGGGAAAAAGGTTTCAAAACTCTCGAACTTAGACTAATAGGACCTACCCTCATAGCATGCGGCCTATTGTGTTGCCTAATTCGTGTTTTGCTGTGCGCGGTACCTTCGACGTGTTTCAGAAAACGAAAAAAGACACGGCTGAAAAGCAACTCCTGTCCTCACAACTCGAGTAGGTATCCTCTTGCACCGAAATTTCGCGATACGCACGATTCGGAATTTGTTCACGTCGATAAGACGACCCTCTTGAATAAGAGCAAGAAAAAGGTGTCGATAGTACCGCCGAATCACTCTCTGCCAAGTACCAGCACGTCGGAGTTCAAGGAACTTCCCCAAATGCCAGCCAAGATGTCCATTCCCGAGATCCAGTTACCGAGCAGTTTCAGTGAAGAGCTGAATAAATTATCTCGCGACGAGTCCATAATCGAGCTGCAGGCTTTAGACTTAACTTACGATATACAGAGTGTTTCGAGTAACGATAGTGATAGTATTACGGTAATAGAGGCAGAACAACCTAGTTCCAAACTGACTAAAACTAGGGAGGCAGCTAATGTCCATAACGACAATATCGAAACTTGTTTGAGTGTGGTTATTGAAAGAAATGAGAACAGTGAAAGTAGTGACGGGGAGAAAAAAAACAATAAGAGTAGTGATAAACAGACGCACAGCGGTATTGTACTTAGTCCTTTACAATTGGGACAATAACTTATTGTTGTATATTAGATAATGTAGGTTCCAGTTCTGATGAATAGTAATTATCTGTAACTCCTATAAGAATAATCATATATTATTCTCATAGAAGGTTCGTGTCAAGGCAAAAATATCTTGTTTTCTCATAACCTATTTAGTACCTACTTCAAATTGAGTTCGGATTTCTTTTCATTCACTTGATCAGTGTGAACTCCTTTCACTCTGCATGCATAAATAAATCTCACGAAATTAGTCAACAACTTGCTCTGTTCATTACATTATTCATATATTTCATAAAAGGGGAGAACTCTTGAATAATTATCTCCAAATATTGACAACACAAGAAAGTAGAGAGGTTTTATCTTAGAAGGAAAGGAGAGACTCAACAAATCCAAAATGAAACTAAAAATCAAAACGAAATAACAGTTCATGAAAATAATATGTAATCTATGACATAACAAAACATTTTTCCTATGACTATTGAAGAAAGCATCAATTATTATACCAAAATCAAAATCTAAATTATTTATTTGTATATTCTGATTATACCCTTATACATTCTTCCACATTCGATCCTCACCTCGACCAGATTTTCTTTGTGACAGAATTTTTATAGTTCTAGTAGAAGTTTAGATGATTCTACAACGTTACATGACTGAGGAATTGCAAATAGCCATGATATTCTATAGGGGTCTCAGAGAGTTATTAACATTGCCTACCCAGAACACGAGGCTGATGACCAGAGTAGTAGTAAAATTGTCTTCTGGGGGTATAATGCTCAGTTATTCAAAGTATAGAACGTCGACAATTTGAACAAGACATCAGCAATATACAGGAAAACAGTAATTCACACTATTTTATATATAAAGGGTGTTCGAAATGGGCAAACTAGTAGCATTTTTAATGCCTTCTCGATGCCGAAAACAAAAAAAAATTGACAGTTGCGTTTTCAAAATATTTAAAATAACTTTTTTTTTTAATTGAACAACCTATATTTTATCATGCATTTTGATTCGAAATAACATTCTCAACAATAAAACTCATATCAACAATAACGTGAGAATAAAATAAAAAGTGACTGATGAGGGTGTGAAATATACCGAAAGCTTGACATATAACCTCAAAA
>WOGR01001302.1:6698-20408 GCA_015342045.1 Leptinotarsa lineolata | reverse complement strand
ATCGATGACAGTACGAAAATAACATTCATTCGCTTATTTAAACTGTGAATATATCGAAAAATATTTTTTATTTCGTTTCACCCTCCGGTTTCTGCAATCAAATCATGCAAGTTAAATACACCTTTGGTTTTCATCAAAATGCACGATCACCTATTTTTAATCCAATATGGCGGAGTTACAAAATTACGATTCATAATTTCCTCAGTAACCCCAATAATATGGATATCAATGAAGGAGTTATCTGAAAAGAATACGAAAAATAAAATGATGTAATCTTGAATCTAAAAGAGTTCAAGGAAAAAAAATCAGAATCGCGGGAAACAAGAAGACCGCCATACCAATTTTACAAAGTTATAACTCCGCAAAGGAAAGGGATAGTTGGTGGTGCTTGAACAAATGTAGGGATCGACCATAGAACAAGGATAAATTAAATGTCTAGCGATAACTGTATAATATATTCCCATCAAAAAAACATTTTTAAAAACAACCATTTATTTACATGCTCTGAAAAGAAGAAAGCAAACTTTGAATTGAATCAAACCAATGACTTCATCACATAGCAAAATCTATATGATATAAAAATTCACCGCGAGATTTACCTGTTCAGATGAACAAAAATACAATATGTAAATTTTGTATGTATTTTTTAATCATTTATTTATTTATATGAGAAAAAACCCATTGCAGTGTAAAAATTTTACAGAAAGAAGTAACAATCTAAAAATGTAAAATATAAGCTAGTACACTACGGAATGTTTCTGCAGCACACAACTATATAACATTATGAAATACTTTAGGATATAAAATTAAAATTAAACTTGTTACTACCTCATCTACACAATTACCAACTTAAATTTTTCAATGATTGTTTAAAACGACCATAAATACTGATGTTTTTGTCATCCACTTACTTTAGGGTTCTTTCCAAGGGTGTATGTTTGCCATAATTTGTATGATGGAAGGGTATATGAAATAAATGGCTGTGTCTAAAATTCCTGTTCGGAATGTTGACAGATTCAACTAATTCAGGACAAGTTATTAATCCATTGAGCAGCTTGAATGCATAGCATAGATCTGCGTAACTTTTTCTGGTTTGCAATAGTTTCAGCCCCATTTCTTGTAATATACTCGAATAGTCATGGTACTGTATTTGAAGACCCAACTTGAAAGAACAAAATTTCGAAAATTTATTTTACACTCTTTCTAGAGACCAAATGATACATGCATATTCTAACTTAGACACCACTAGAGCTAAATAAATCCTTTTTAATGCTTCAATGGAAAAACCTGAACAATGACGTAAAATAAGACCTAGTGTTTTGGATGATTTTACATTCATTTGGTTAATATGGTTTACAAATCTAAGTGGTTTACAATACTTTGATGAATTTTCAGATCATAACAAGTTACTTTGAGACACAACTCACATGTTTTGATTCACTGAAAACATAAACAGAAAAGAAAACATGAAGAGAAAAGGAAACGATTTGGAAAAGCAGAAACTCACCTGGCAGGAACTTCAGAAAGCAGAGAGTTTGGTGCTTGAAGGTTCAAGAACATTGCTTCACCAAGGGATTGAAATCATCGAAAACATCAAATCAGGTTTCCAAATAGTAAGTTATTTCAATTATCACCTTTCATTGAAGATGATGTCATCCACTTGAGGGGTAGAATAGATTATTCACCCGAACTTGTATATGAAACAAAATGTTCAATAATCCCATGCAATTGTTATTATTTCATAAAACTTTTAATCACTTATTACCATCTGGAAAATGATCATTCCAGACTAATTTATTTTAAATGAACTGAGACAAAAGTTAAGATAACGTAATTTTTATGAAATTCAATGTGCAAAGCCTCAGTTAGGGAAAATGAAACAAGTTCCAAAAAATTAATTAACAAGACAATTAAGAGCATTCGGTTTTGTGGGTATGGATTATTCTGGTCACATAATGGTAACAACTGGTCGCTGTAAAAAAGTGTGGAATTTGAAAGAAGTCACAACACATTCTTCATAAGATGTATTTCTTCATAAGGTTATATTCAAATTACCCTTAAAACTGTTTCTACATATCAGAATATATGTTATATAATATATGTATGTCTATTTACAACTCAATAAAATGAACAAAAAAGCATATGTTAATCCATTCTTAAATTAAGATTCAATTTAAAACCTGACAAAAATAACTATTTAAGCAGAAACAGCTCTCTCCTTTTCAAATTTCGCCATCCTAGCCTCGAGTTCTGGCCTGAAATGTCTAATGAGTCCTTGGACAGGCCAAGCAGCACCATCACCCAAGGCACAAATAGAATGTCCCTCAATTTGTTTACTAATCTCCCACAACATATCAATCTCTCCTGGTTTTGCATTACCATCAACAAACCTATACATCATTTTATTCATCCAGTTGACACCTGAAAACAAAATAGATAATACTAAGGTTTCTCAGCATTCACAAATTTAAAAATTCAAATACAAAAAAATTAAATTAGGATACCATAAAACCTCTTTTGACAGCATCTATGAGACTGAATTATAAATGCACTGCATAAATAGTAAAAAAACAAAACTATTCATGGGTTAATTTTCTAATAGTTCTTTTGAATAGTTTATCCTGCTTTGACCTTTCAGATTGTAATCACAGAGTAGAAGAAACCAAATGCCACCTCAGCAATTCGGCTTTTATCCCACCTGCTCCCAAATCTGGTGAATACGGTGGCTCAGGCATGATAAAAATGTTGCTTTGGCCAAAAAATTGCGAACAAGCAATGACGAATGAGCAGGTGCATTATCGTGATGCAAAAGCCATGAATCGTTTTTCCACAATAGTGGACGTTTTCTTCTTATTGCTTCTTCTTATTGTATAACTTCAAGATAATAATCCTTATTGATTCATTACGCCACAGTAATCGAAAAAAACATTGGGCAAAACCTTGACATTTGATTGAACTTGGCGTTCTTTTTTTGATCTTGGCTCTCCTGGGTTCTTGCATCGAGTCGTTTGGACTTGGGTTTCGATGTCATAACCATATACTCTTGATTCGTCACCAGTTATGACCTTTTCAAGCAAATCTGGATCGCTGTTGACGTCATTCAACAATTCCTGAACGATGCTCATGCGACGATTTTTTTGGTCAAAATTCAGCAATTTTCAAACGAACTTCGCTATCACAAGCTTCATCCCCAAAATTTACAAAAAAATTGCATGGCATGAGCCAACCGATATGCTGACAACCTCAGCCACTTCTCTAATTATGATTCGACGATTCTCCAAAAAAATTTCGTTTACTTTCTCAACATTTTTATCGGTTGTTGATGTGCTAGGGCGTCCAGGGCGAGTGTCATCATTCACAACTTCTCGCCTTCTGTGAAAAGCTTGTACCACCTGTAAACATTTTTCTGACTCTGAGTACAATCACCGTATGCCACGATCAACATTTCAAGTGTTTATGAGCACATAATTCTATTTTTTACGAAAAATTTAATGCAAAATCTTCGATCCATTATTTACGATAGCAGAAAACCGCTGAACACGCAAAACACTTACGGTGAACTATGAGTGATTTTTATTTAGAGCAAAGCAGAGCTAAAGCTTCAAATGTTTCATTCCACATTTCAACTTGAAACTTCAAAAAAATATCTATATAAATTGAGTCAGTGAATAACTATCCAATTAATAATCTAATAACAAAAGAACCTACCCTCTCTGCAAGGTGTGCACTGTCCACAAGACTCGTGTTTATAGAACATGATTAACCTAGCAATTGCTTTAACTACATCTGTTTGTTTATTCATCACAATTATTGCTGCAGTACCCAAACTTGTTTGAGCAGCAACCAAACCATCGAAATCCATTAAAACGTCTTCACACACTCTGAAAAAAAATTGTTTCAACAATTGATTCAATGTAGATTTAAACAGAAAAGTTTTAAATCCATCAATCAACTTACTTTTTTGGAATTAATGGAGTGGAAGAACCTCCAGGTATGATCGCTAAAAGGTTGTCCCATCCACCTGTAACACCTCCTGCATGAAGCTCAATAAGTTCCTTTAATGGAATGCTCATTTCCTCTTCAACAGTACATGGCCTATTAACATGGCCGGAAATATTGAAGAGCTTTGTTCCAGAGTTACGGGTCCTTCCAAAAGAGGCAAACCATGCACCACCTCTTCGACAAATTGTCTGAAGAAGAAAACAATACTTAATGATAAAAAATCACAGATTATATACACTTTCTTTTTTTCTCTATTCTCAGTTAATACAGTGAAAAAGGGTTATGTTTTCTCTGTAAAGTCAAGCCCAGGGTCCTGTAGATATATTTTCCCTGACAATACTAATGATCGTGTTTTCACTGTTCACTCTTGATAAAATTTGGCTTCTATACGAACATAAATGAAACTTTGTTGCCATTTCTTATGCTATAGGAGTTTACAATGGCTATTATTTATTTAAACTTCCCATCCCTAAGTCAAACTCAATCGGATATTCCACTTAGTATGATGGTAGTAAATTGTTCAATCACTTACTACAAGGTTTGAAAACCTTAAATGTATGTAATATGTCTGATGGTTTTAAAAATAGTAATATAAACACCGAGAAACTACTTTTCGAGCCCTGAGGAAGAATTTAATTAAACTCAAACGTTGGCAAGAAAACAATTGTTTTTTCTAAGAAAAAATTGATCCTGTTACCCAACCAACCTTTATTTACAAATATTATAAATTTCATTTGATAATGTCATCAAATGAGCACAAAAATATATTCATTTTAAAATCAGAAATCCAGTTTCCCTAAATTTAAAAATTTGTTATGTTGACATTTAGGTCAGATGGCATTGTAAGGGGTAACTGCCCTCAAAGAAGTCACGAGATATCCTGCATCATCATTTGAAATTTTTAATTTAAGTTGAAAGTAGATAATGGCGTCAATTGTAGAATAAGGTAAAACAGAAAATAATCATCTAGCAAGACTTTCTCATACTCAGAGAGGAAATTATCAAAATTAATTCTTGTTTGGCAGCACTGTGTTTAAAATATTATTAGAATCATCACTTATTTATGCTGTCTTTATAAAAATTGTAGAATTCAATTGCTATTTACTTAACTTAATTACTAACTTACTTACAGGTGACACAGCAACAGTTTCCACATTTGTAACTGTAGTAGGGCATCCAAACACACCAATATCGGCAGGGAATGGGGGTTTCAACCTTGGCTTTCCCTGTTTTCCCTCGAGGGACTCTATAAGAGCAGTTTCTTCGCCACAAATATAGGCTCCTGCACCTCTGTGCATGAAAACATCAAAGTCATATCCAGAACCACAGGCATTCTTGCCTAAGAAACCTGCCTGATATGCCTGAAAAAAATCTTCCAACTTGAAAACTTTTTTCGATTTTATTAATGCCCACACCCAGTCGTTGAGTAATACATGAGCTGAAATGTCCGGGGCCTAAGGAAGAAAACGCACGCGTTTTTTTGTTCAAAATTTGCTTTATTCATCAACGTCATCTCCATCAAGAACCACACAATCATTCCAGCGTCGCTCTAACGTTTTAATAACATTTTTGTAGAGCGATTTATCTTTTGCCTCTAAATAGGCCTCAGTTTCAGCAGTAAACTCTTCATTCGAGCAAAATTTCTTGCCCGTGAGCATTTTTGAGGTCTGCGAAGAGCCAGTAGTCGCTGAGAGCGAAATTTATCGAATACGGTGGATGTGGAAGCAATTCGAAGTTCAATTCATCTAGCTTTGCTACTGTTTTGATTGACTTGTGATACGGTGCGTTGTCTTGATGAAACAAAAATTTTTTCTTTGCCATATGCGGTCGTTTCTTTGAAATTTCGGCTTTCAAACGCTCCAATGACGCTGTTTAATATTCACTGTCGATGGTATTTCCCTTCTCGAGATAGTCAATGATAATTACACCACACACACCCCAAAATACCGAGGACATAAACTTTTAAGGCCATTGTTGTGCTTTCGGGTGCTTTGGACGAGGTTCACCAGTTGTCGATTATTTTGATTCCGAAGTGGAGTGATGGATCCATGTTTCTTCCATTGTCACATATCGACGCAAAAATTCCGGTTTGGTATGGTTAAACATGTCCAAAAACTGTTCAGAATCATCAACACTTTTTTGTGTTTGGTGAACAGTGAGCTCGTGCGGCACCCACTTTGAACAGAGCTCTCTCATAGTCAAATGCTCATGCCAACACGTTCTTTTGACATCTTTACAATGTCAGCTAACTCACGGAACTTCACTTTTTGATAATTCAAAACGATTTTGTGGATTTTTTTATGTTTTCTGGTGATACTGCCTCATTTGGACGACCACTGCGGTCTGCGTCATCGGTATCTCTACGACCACGTTTGAAGTCAACAAACTAATGTTTAATTGGTGTTTATGATGGAGCAGAATCCTTATAACAATTTTAAAACCATTGCTTCGCTTGAACGGTATTTTTTCCCATCAAGAAGCAGTGTAAAATCAAAACACGAAATTGTTTTTGATCCATTGTTTTAAAAATAAATAGTGAAAATCATACAATAAACTGTATTATTGTAATAAAGAGTTTGAATATGGATTTTCATCAAGTATCGGCCAGTTCTATTCAATCAACAGCTTTTGTTTTGAAGGTTAGTACTGACTGAAAAAGTGGTGAATGCAATAAGACTAGCGACATCTATGTGTTAGGCCCGAGACTTTTCAGTCCATGTAGTATACCTCCATATAATGAAGGAGCTCACACTATTTTTTTTAGATTCATAGAATTGATATGAGTTTCAGAATTAAAAAAAAGTAACTACTAACAATAAATACAATCTGTTTGTGAGAACCTTTTCAAGGTATATTGTAATTAGTAATTTCAATTATTTTTCACCTCGATATAGTTATTATTTAATAAAGACTAACCTCTGCAATAGCAACCTGCATGTTAGATGCTTCATTATAAAACTCGCCTCTGATATAAATATATGCTGCTTTGGCTCCCATAGCCCTACCAGCAATGAGGCAACCTTCAACTAATTTATGTGGATCATGCCTCATGATCTCTCTGTCTTTGCATGTACCTGGTTCTCCTTCATCAGCATTAACCACCAAATATTTAGGTCTGCCATCATTCGGTTTGTTCATGAAGGACCATTTCATTCCTGAAGGGAAACCCGCTCCCCCTCTTCCTCTCAAACCAGAAACTTTCACCTCATCTACGAAAAAAATTTGAAAGCTATCACTATAACAGTTTCTAAGTGGAATATTTATAAGTTATAACTTTAGAAAGAAATGTAAAGATATATGTTTTCTGTTTATTTTGGTAGCTGGTGCTGGGTAATACTGAATATTTGGATTGTAATATCTTTTGCATAGAAACCAATAAAATTGGTTGTTTTTTGGGAATGTTAAGATTTTCAGAACAGTTTGATTTGACCTCTATATAATAATAGTTCTGGGACGATCCTGAAATTAAATGAGTTGGTTATAGTCTCAAAACCGTAATCATGTCAAAATCAAAAGCTTATGGACATTTAAATGAGAATGATGATGCCATTTAATGCCTTTAATGAATTATAAACTCCTCAAATTGGAATGAAATGAATTAGTTTATTACTGAAAGGAATTATTAACTCAATTATCAAGGCCATTTGCTTCAGCATTGACAACGTTAAAAATTTTAGTAAGTACAGTTAAATGTTTCAAGTCAAACATTGTCCAGCACAATGCACAAGGAACACAAAATTGCAGCCTTAACGAAATGAGTGGATCAATATTCTCATAGACAACCAGGCGGCATTTGAAGCAGTGATGAACCCAAAGGTGACATTGAGAATGGTCTGGTAATGTTGTGAAGAACTAAGGAAACTGGCAAACAGGAATAGATTGACTCTATGCTGGGTGCCAGGACACTCGGTTATCAAAGGCAATGAAAAAGCTGATTAATGTGCCATTCATAGATCATCAACACCACATATAGGCCCTAAATCATCTTTGGAGATACCTAAATCCTTGGCATGGAACCAGATTGGTGAATTTATAAAAAAAAGAGTACTAGCAAAATAAACCAGGGAACACACATGGGACCACCCGAAGTGAGAACTGAAGAACTGATTTAACAAAGCACAGATCAGCTCAAAATAGATTCAGGGCTACTTACTCGACACGGTCCTTTGAGAGGACAACTGAACAAAATAGGGATGTATAATGGAAACATTCCTGAAGGCACTAGAACACTGTCATGTTTTAGCAAATGTGAGGCAGTCGATCACAAGAGACAAACAATTTATGGACAACCCAAATTATGTCCAAACGAATATGACAAATATCCAATAAGGGACTTGTACATACAAATTAGAACAGAGAACAAGTTTGTTGGAAAGAGTTTCATGAAGAATATGGGGGTAATAAACGCAATAAGCCCATGAGGCTGCAGTGTTTTCAGAAAACTTGGAAGAAATGCACAAGGGAACCATTTGCTATCAACGTTTATAATGCTCTCAACCATTATTGGTTATTTGATTTATATAGAATACTTGCTGACTATGAATGGGACACTCAATTCATATACTATTTTGTTAGATGTTTATCACATTCTTCTGGCCATAATTAGGGTTGTTCATATATTGCTTGCATTCTGTTATATCTTGCCTCACAATCGCACAAAACATGTTTATCTTGTTCCAAGTGTTACATCGTCTCCAGCTAAAGTCTCCATTGTATCAACCTTATTTTTTTCAGATGTCCTCCAACTAGACAGTTTCCACTGAGTAGCCCTGTTTTGTTAAATCAGTTCCCTTCATAGGCGGCCCCTTCCTAAAGATTTTCCTGTATGTGACTACGGGTATATTTTCCCAGTACTTTTCATGTTTAGTATTGACCCATTTCCTGATTGTGCCATAAATTTTGATACCCCTCATAGCTGGGGGAATTCCACCTTTCTTCTGTTCATACTTGTGGTTTCAGTTTCCATGAGTATGCAGGAATAGGTTGTCCACATCAATAGAGCTTCCTGCATGGATGAAGGCTGATGATGCCTTCTTTTTAGTTGCCTCTGACAACAGACAAGGGATACGGTGAACTTATAATATAAATAACTTAGTATAACTTAGGAAAATCTATTATATTCTACTGATGCATCAACAATAAAATCACAGCAACAAAGGAACTAAAAAATCATCTTCATTGATATTTAAATTATTGATAAACATTTCTGTTCAACAAATAATGATGACATGAAAAGATAAACAGCTGATCTGTACAACTGGATGTGAAACATAGGTCATATTTATCGTTTTGGGGTTTGTTGCTGTTTCTAGTTGTTTAAAGTGAATTTGTGAGAGTAGCGTATTTAGGTGCGTTTATTGTAGACATGAGAAGCAAACGAATAGGTGAAATAAACTACTTGCACTAATGGGAAGCACACGAACCATAATGTTTAATGAAAGACAGCAGATAAGACTTTGTTTTCGTATTACCATTTGACTTAGTTCTGATATTTCCGATAGACTTACCTGGTTTAGGTACTTCCTTATTGGCACTCTTAACTTCAAAACCATTTTCTGTTAATCTTAACTTAGGCAAATATAATAATCACATACTATAACTTTGCCAACCAACTCCTTTATTCACTTTGTAAATTCTCAAACAATATTGATTGGAAAAACTGTTGACATTTAATTCAATTATGCAAAAATTTCTGATCTGGTAATCTACCAGCGGTAGACTTTCCAGTCTGATGACTAAGGTTCAATATGTATTTTCGACCTGTTAACCTTCTGGACACTGTATTGATTGTTATTACGTATTACCATTCAGTCTATATTTTTTACAGACATTACATAAACCTGTATTTCTTTCTAAATGAATAATTAATAACTTACTTATGATCCAATCTGACCCCTTGAGTAAAATTTCTTTCGTTTTATACCAGTCACCTCGTTTCATGGATCCTTTAAGTCTCCAATCATGCCTCCCATACAAGTTTGTGAAAATTCTGTCTTCATCAGCTAAGGGACCAAATTTAGTTTTAGTTTGTGGGGGTGGTGTACCTGGAGGTGCCGCTGAATACCAAACCATTTGGCCATTGCTAATTGCTGGTATGAATGATCCTGAAATGTTCAACTTAAGTAACTATTTTCAACCAACATGTAATTTCATTCAGGTGTTTTTTGGATATATAGGAAGTTCATTATATAATATGAAATAGGATAGGATTTTAGCAAATATTACAAAAATGATTCTTTTGAAAATCCTGTATTACTGAATAGGTACGTACCAACTTGGTTTTTTGTTATATTTGTTATTCTTGCTAGAGCTCCAGCCATCTCAATTACAAAAAATATGGATGTAGTGTAAAAAGACAAAAACCTGTCTTATCTGTCAACTGTCATCTTCATTTTTATAAATGTCATAAGTGAAAGTGACATTGACAATAGGTGTGGTTTGTTCGAACTAATCTTATTCCAGATCTGTCATTCCCATGCGAAAGTTATTTGCTCTCTCTGCTGGATCAAAATATATTGAATAGACAGAACAAAATACAATGTCTGGTAACTACTTCTGAGGAGATATCCAACTTCACGAAGACCTTGAAAAAAGAAAGAGACACGATCCTTGTTTTCAGTAAAGACAATCAAAGCATAGAAACAGTTTTGTACACATGCTGTTTTATAAATGGAAAAGGAATCGTTTCCAAATGTGAACAATGAAGTGTTCTTAGCGCCTCTGTGAATAGAATGCCGAATTAGTTGGATCTCTTCATTTTATGAAGAATCAAGAGAACCCTAGAATGAGTGGATCGAGTGATTTTGTCAAAATATTTTACATAGGGGAGGGATCTGAGTGATAAGGCTGTGGTTTTTGTGTCTATCTTGAGACAATGTAAAATTTTTTACTGTTTCTGGTCAAGGTCCCATGTGAATTCAGTAATAAACTTTTTCTGTGAGCTCTGTGCCAAAATTATTCAACTTAAAAACTAATAGCGAAATAACCAAAGTGCTGAGTTTATAGAAGAATAATAAAGATGTGAAAGTGGTGAGTTTATAGAATAATACAGACGTGAACAAAATTACATTCATTACAGAGAAAATAACAGCTTCAGTAATCCAGGACGTTGTTCTATGAATGGCGGCAAGGAAAACAGTGAGATAAAACAGCATCACCTTGACGAGATAGTTTTTCTTGATGCAGCTGAAAACAAGAGCCCAAACACAACGCATTCGTATAATTCAAGGTATAATAATGATCCGAATCGGTATTGAAATCAACTACACATAATTCAAAGTGATGATCATTCAGAACAATATTCCCTCCAATGAAACCTACGAGAGTTTATTGCGGCTCACACCAGTTCAAATTCAACTACACTTTCTTAACGAAGCCGAGTAATTTTTTAGGTGAATATTTTTTAGGTCAGATGGTCAGGTCAAACTCTGCCAAACATCGGTTCTGCTGTTTCATTATTTTCACACAGATCATTTCTGTGTATTTCATGACATTCTTCGAAAGAAGTATAAATGTCTTGGAATGGTAGACCTCACCACAAGGTGTGAAACTCTACTTGCAGTTTCGACATTCAAAATTTGTTTGGCAAACAGCTTACGACGCCTTCACTTGCAATGGAGTCAGCACTTCCATTACCTTCCAGATCAGTGTGGCCAGGAGTACAGACCAGGGACAAATTGTTATGTATGATAGATGGTAGATGCAGGTCCCACTCGGCATCGCCCGATGAGATACCATTGCAACGGCTTTAGGCAGCGTGAAGTTGCTTTCAAGTTAACGTTTCGTTGCTGTGTCGCGCTGTTTCTGGTTTCAAAGGTGTGAATATAAGGAAAAATTGCATGATGGCGCTCCTATAGTCAAAATACTGCGGAGATAAAATAACTCCCCACTCGGATCTTCGGGTGGGGAATGATTCGAGGGTATCATCCTACAGAAGTTATTCGAAAACCACTATTTCTGACAGTCAGCAGGGTCTAACATCAGTGTACAATGAAATAGCATGGTAACTGCAGTTGCTAAGAGGCCCATTGGCAATTTCAAAATCGATTTCTGCAACATCAGAGGACTCAACTCAAATATGAAATCAGTGCACCAACATTTGCAAACCAATAGTCCTCATAACCTTGCACTCAAAGAAACCAAAATCAGTGCTTCAACAAACTCAGTCAATTTTCTATATCCTGGCTATGATTTCCACTCCCAATTCAGACGTAACTTTGGAACATCTCTTTTTATCAGAAGCGATCTCTTCTGTCAACGAGAGAAAATGCTGGAACCCCAAAACATTGATGTTATGTGGTTTAAAATATTATCACAGAGGATCGCTAAATTCATATGCTGCGTTTATCGACCATCGTTTATTCTCTTCACTTGAAAAAACCATTGACTTTCTGCAAATCAATCATCTCAGTGCCGAAATTCCTATATTAATTTGGTGACTTCAATGTCCACAATATCGAATGGCTCAAATTCTCAAATATCAATTACGAACAAGGTCGCGAAGCTGAGGCTTTTGCAATAAACAGCGGACTAACTCAGATCATAAATGAGTCAACCAGAATTCCTGACTGTGATGGAGAATATGCTAGTCTTCTGGATCTATACCTAACAACCAATCCATACATTTACACGGTCACCGTGAAGTCTCCATTGGATCTTCTGACCACAAACTCATTTTAGTGTTGAGTGAATTACCGATAAACGTTGGGAACAACCTAAGCCGCGCAAAGTTTGGCATTGCAGATCTGCTGAGTTTTCAAAATTTTCTGTGGCTAGATGTTTGTTTCACCTCTAATGATCCATCAACTTGTGCTTCTGGAGTCAAGGAAAATATTATATCATACATGGATGCATATGTTCCTTTTTCAATAAAACGAACTTCTAACGGCAAACCTTGGTTCAACAAAAATTGAAAGCAAGCTGTAGCCTCCAAAAATCTCGCCTACCGGCAGTGGCGTAAAACTCCCAGTGCCGAAAACCGAATTAGGTTTGTTAATGCTCGCAACAGCGGAAAACTTAGAATAAATGAAAGCAAAGAACCTCACAATCAGAGAATTGGAGATAAACTGCTTGCCAATCCCAATGGGTCTAGATCCTTCTGGTCGGTAGCTAAAGCTATTAATAAAAATTTTACGAAATCCACAATTCCACCACTTACACAAGCAGATGGTTCAATTGCAACAACAGCCATAGAAAAAGCCAATCTACTAGCTGAACAATTTGCGTCTCACTGCACAGTCGATTTTTTGGGAAACGCACCACCTACTATACCCACAATAGAATCCACAATGACGAAAATTACTTTTCGACAACGTCTAGTCAGACGAATTTTGAAACAGCTCAATATCAACAAGGCGTGTGGTCCTGATGAAGTGCCCGTCATCGTACTTAGAATATGCGCAAATGAACTCACACCAGTATTTTGCAGACTTTTCAACCTGTCTTACAAAAAAGGGGTTTTTCCTTATTGTTGGAAGATTGCTAATGTTAAGCCCATTCCCAAAAAGGGCAAGAAAAATCTTTCAAATAACTATAGACCAATCGCTTTGTTATCGGTGATATCAAAAATTATGGAGAAAGCCGTAAACCACCATATCCTTAAATATTTGGAAGGCTTCAACATCTTGAGCGATCATCAATGTGGCTTTCGGAAACAAAGATCAACCAGGCGACCTTCTATCGTATGTCACCCATATTTGGAATAACACA
>WOGR01001301.1:0-20408 GCA_015342045.1 Leptinotarsa lineolata | reverse complement strand
CAACCATTTAAATAAAATGAGCTTTCGTCCGAAAAACAGATGTTATAAAGCAGCTCGGGATTTTGCATTAATCTCTCACTCATGCCCTCACAAAACTCCTGTCTTCGGTCAAAATCATCCTCATTGAGTTCATGAACAAGTTTAATTTTGTAAGGATGGAATTTGTGGTTTTTAAGGATTCTCCATGCGCTCATATGGCTTATTCCTGCCATTGCTGATAAACCTCTGGTACTTAACCTGGGATTGGCGATGACTTGACCAATCACTCCAATCGCATTATCGTCATTCACTACCCTTCCCTGATCATTTCTTTTTTTATTTAAAACCGAACCTGTCTCCCTGAATTTTGTGACCAAATACAGAACGTGATTTCTGCTTAGGTGTTTACCAGGGTTTTGCTCGTTAAATAAAATTGATGTTCTATTAGCATTTTGGTCGTTGCCAAAAAATGAAGCAATAACCTGTAAGGCATTTTTAAACAAATAACAATACACGACCCGTTTAAACAAAACAATCGAACGACGTACTAATGAACTCTGGAAAAAGAGGAGTGGGTATTGATTTCCAAAAAGGGATTTTATTTAACAAAAAAACTGATAAGAACTGCTCGAAAAATGTTTCATTTGGCATACAAGTTACCTAGTGGTCTGTTTAATGTGTTATTAACATGGCAATTTTAACTACAAATTATCTCGGAAATTAATCGTTACAAAAATTTCCTTTTAACAGAGTTGTAAAGGTATTCGAAAGACCTCTAAAACAAGGTGCCACTCGACCTACTTTCCCTATCTAAATAAGGGTCATCGGACGCACCGCTCCGAGGGGGTGCGTACTACAAAAAAATCTGATTAGTCTGAAATCGACGTGTTCGAGCTTTTTTTAATAATCTCACTTTTTATATTCAAAAACGGCTCTGTTAAGTTTAAGTTGTTACACACTGTATAGTTCAACGATACAAATCAAAAGGTACACTTACCGAAAGTACATTTTTCAGGGGTGATGGATGTGTTCTCTTCTGAAGCCGGCAGCTGAATACCCTGACTCTTGTCCCCGATTTTGGGTACAAGTCTCATATTGCCAATCAGCATTATTGCCAATTGCCGAATATTGTAACAATATTTACGTAAATGAACTTTAACTAGATCGACCATTACAGTGCGGTGCACTGAGGTTATAAACTTGGAAAATTGAATATTTTGAGAAATTAGTAATTTTGAGAATTTGGCTTTTGACAATATACCAAAAAGTGCATATCAGAACTGCTAGTATTGGAAAAAACGGGGGCACAAGTGTATTATTATATCTGAGAGGGAGAAAATAGGAATTTATGAATAAATAAATGAATATTTTTTGGGAAAAACTAAAATTCACCTTATTTTTAGGACAGCGTATATAAAAAAAAATTACAAAATTAAATTTGGCTCATAGATCTTATTTTTATCTTTCAGAAACAAATGTAATACCTGACAACACTATCAATGGACAAATTGTTGGTATAGAAGAACCTGTTATTCAGGATAAACCACAATGTGTCATTTGCCAGTTTGTAATGAAAGAGATTGAAGACAAGCTGAAAGACAAGAAGACCGATGTAAGTATGAATGAATCTTTATTGAATAGGAAACTTATCCTAATATACATACAATTGAAAAAGAAAAACATCAATAACAAAAGAAGATATTATTAACATGTAAATATGATTGAAAGAAAGAGTGTTATCTAGCATGAAACCCAAATACTCAATCTCATATACAAATGTGATGTTTTTCACTATTGAGGTAGAAAACTTTTCCTTCAAGTTCCAGTACTAGAACCTCATTCTTTGTAACCTCTGGCTTATTTGATTCATGAATAATTGGAAGTCCCACTTCTGACACCATTTAATCAATTCTTAAACTAATTTATCATTTCCATTCCATTCTCAATTTCCAGGATGATATTGAAAACATTGTGAAGAATATCTGCAAAATTATGCCTTCGACAGTTAAAACCGAATGTAAAGGTCTTGTCGACAAATATGGAGACCTCATTATCCAGCTTCTGATCTCTTCTCTGGAACCGAAAGAGATATGTACGAGAATAAACTTGTGCGCTAGCTCTGTCGAAATTATACGAGGTCAGTGATATAATTGATACTTCAAAGCATTCTATTTTAAGATGCGCCTTTTCTAGCTAAAGTCAGACTAGGTTCCTCGTCGTTTAGGAAAGTTTTGATGTTCGATTGTTTCAGAACCGGTTCCGAACTATACTCCCATTGGTCATCGTGTCGATATGCAAAAACCTTTTGAACAAGACGGGCCTCAATGTGTAGTTTGCCAGTTTATTATGAAGGAAATCCAAGATCAACTGAAAAACAAGAACACTGACGTAAGTGGAAAAAATTGTCCAAATCGCAACTGATTTACATTTGAATTAAAGTCTATGAGATATACAAGGTCTCTTCAAAAAATAAGGTGAATTTTCATTTTTCTCAAAATGTATTTATTCTTCAATTTATATTTTGTCCCCTTCAAAGTAGTCCCACTCAGATATAATACTCTCGTGCCCCTGTTTTTTTCAATCTTCAAAGCAGTTCTGATATGCACTTTTTGGTAGTCCTTGAGCTCTCAGCTATTCCTGTTCTTGGGAACAGGAAAAAGTGACAGTGGGCCAAATCTGGTGAATGCGGTGGCCGAGGCGTGATTACTGTATGAACTGAACTAGAAACATCGCTAATGGAATGTAGCCCGCGAAATTGGAACATTCGCCTTATTTTTTGAATAGACCTCCTGTTGAAAAGAGTGAATTTGCCACCGAAATGGAGGAATGTAGTTTCAATATAATGTATTAATTTTCAGGATGAAATCGAGAACCTTGTCAGAGATGTTTGCCGCGTGATGCCCGCTTCGATAAAAACTCAATGCGACGATGTTATAAATGAATACGGTGACGCCATTATTCAGTTGTTGATTTCAGCTCTCGAACCGGATGAAATTTGCAGCATGATCAAATTGTGTTCAGGTTATTTGGAAACTGTTCGAGGTGAGTTGTGAACATTGCAAATATATATGGTTTATCAAATTCAGACTCCAACATTGTTCAGCTTGTTCATACAATGTGGAATGGAAGAGGCCAAAAGTGACCCCTGCGGTACCCCGTGTCTGCAATCAGCACTTTCAATGGTGGTCACTGTTTTCATTAAATTTTCACGTCGGACGTGTTGAATTGAAATATGCATTCAGATTTTGTATTCTAATTTTCAGTAAAAATTTTGGAGTGTCCCATTTGCGAGATGACTGTGGAGGTGATGGAGAAAATACTCAGCAATCCTAGAGCAGATCATGCAGTTGAACATGTATTGGAGAAAACCTGCAGGGGATTGCCGATACAGTACAGAAGCAAGGTATGTGGAAACTAATTCATGATGAAAAGGTTATGATGTCGAGAGTTCTGAATGATCCTTCAAATATATTTTTATATGTTTTAAATATATATATGATATTCATCATTTCTCATTCAATTTATGATTAGAATGACAAGTTTTCCGATTTGTGGAGTACCACAAGGACCTGTTTTGGGGGACTTTCGGGTGATCTTTGCATAAAAGAGTTGAGGGTAATATTTAAAAATGTTTGTCTAGTGATCACGAAACTGTAGTCAAAATTCACACCAGTGCTTTTGTTCTTATTTGGTATTGGTGAAGAAATAATATTCACATATTTCATAATGTTCATTACAATTTCATTTCGACAGAGTTACCATTTTTAGAAAAATTGTATGCAACAATTTCAAAAATGTTATGGAAGGGAGCAATTTTTTCTCCTTGGAATAAATCTTCGAATGTTCCAAAATTTCTAAACACTCGGTTGAAAGATCAGAAATGAATTTTTCCCTTGTTTGAAACTTTTAAATTAGTTTTTGCGGGATTAGTTATTTTCAAATGCTCTTGCTCTTCATTAGAGTTGTTTTTTTCTGAAAAAGTTTTTATTGTGGCTTCAATTCTAATTCTTGCTGGTAAGTAAATTCCTCAAATAATTTTCATAACTGCACATTTAGTCTCACCTTTCATGAGTTCCTATTTGCTACAAATTGGAATGACTGGGTTTTGCTTTGGGTTCGTTGGTGATGTCCATTTTAGTTTGACTCTAGCTTGGAATCCATCGAGATATAGTAACTCTTGCCCTGCAATAGAGTTAGTTTCCCAGAAAAAGTTTTTATTGTGGCTACAATTCGGTGACTGAATTTTCAGTAGAGAATTTAAACTTCACCTTCTAATTATTGCTGGTAAGTTGATTCCTCAAATAATTTTCATGACTGCACATTTCGTCTCACCCTTCATCAGATCAACCTATTTGCTACAAATTGGAATGATTGGGTTATTGGTAACTTCCATTTTAGCTTGACTCTAGCTTGGTATTAGGGAAAAGGCAACATATTTGGTTTATCTGTAGCTGTCAATTTGACATGCCAGAACTTTTCTTTTGATGCTATTTCAATTTATGAATGTTACATCAAGAGTCCATCAACCAATTGAAATTGTAACATCATTCGATGTTACAATTTCAATTGGTTGATGGAATACAAGCACTATTGTACTTTCACTGGGAATAAAAATGATCTACCAACAACAGCAAATGCAAGTTTGAACAAAATAGAGTTGAGTTTAATTCATGAGTTTTTCAAATTCACTTAGAAAAGTATTCAAATTGATGTTTCAAATGTTGGGTTTAAATTTATAAAGGGATTTGTTTCTAATTCACATATTGGCAACAGCGCCTAGAATGCATATAATATATCAAGTTGAAATAATTTATACGTACCTACATATTCTACTTTAAAAAAGGGAAATTATCTTTATAAATCAACAATTAAGGCAAAATATAAATTTCAGTTCAATATCACTTCCACAAGCCACATAAACAACAGTTGTTTTGTTATTTATTTATATAGAGGAAGATAGGTTAGGTGCACGAAATGTCATATATCACAGAATGTCTCGGAACTTGGAACATAAGTAAACAGAACAGCACGCCTCTGAAATATATTATCTTTGTTTGTCTCATACAGGTAACACATTCACTGTCCTTTATTAGCTATTATCGATGTTGCCAAATGGTGAAATAGAAACGAATCCCTTTAAATGTTGAATGCATTATTTCATTCCTTTTTTTAAGTATTTAAATAATTAAAGAAAAAGGTTGAAATTAAAATATGTTGTTTTAGAGCTCTTTTATGAAAACAACTTGATTTTCGTCAGGAGGAACATTCCCCATTGTTCGGCGCATTTATTTATTCTGCTGTTGAAACATCGAGTATATAAAACATATGGTATAGATTATTAAATATTTAGAAATACTGATTTGCCAACTGCTAAGTACAAAGGCAAATGAATATCAAGAATTTATTGTTACCTCAAGACATTCGATAGAATAAACTTTCAGTTGGTCTTGGGATTTACGACAATGGTGGAAACAATGAGTTTCAACTACAAAAACGAAGGTATTGTTGCTACAGAAACAAAAATAAGATGTAATAACCTGACTCAAAGAATACAAAGCCCATAGAAGCGTAAGTACGATTTTATTGTATCCTAAAATTTATAGTACCTACCCTGACCACCAGAGAGCGATGACAGTACGATGTCGATATTTAATGTGTTTACCAACAGAATTTGGTAGCAGTCGCTGAAAACCGGTCGGCATTTTGATATAATTTAATATTGCTGTTACTCAATTCTGTTGGTATGTTGGTAACCACATTAAATACCGTCATCGTACTACCATCGCTCTCTGGTGGTCAGGGTAGGTACTATAAATTTCAGAATACACTTAAATATCACTAATGAGCTTCTATGGGCTCTGTATTCTTTGCCTGACATGTGGAGTAAGAGTGTCACATCGTCTTAGGAAGACAACATCGGGAACAATTGAAGACTCAAACGAAGCATAGTCAAGCTTCCACATCAACCGCCGAAGGTGATTCGTTCTCTCTTTCACTGCAGCTTTTTCTGCAAGACAGGTAGTTGAAACCCCAGCCCAAAAACAAAGCAGTCGTGATCAAACACCACAGCGCTATTTTGATCATCCACAAGTCGGCCTGAGTATCAGGCATATATGAAGACGTCGTCTATGGGATCAACGAAATATTTTGACCATGACTATCAACGATAAGCAAGGTGATGTCCGTGCCTACTTACACTCAGATTGTTCTTTAAGGGTAGTCGAGTTGAACAATATACGCGTGGTTCAGCCTAACACCACTGATGAGACATATGGTGAGTCGAAATAGCATTGACTGCACGAAGTTACTGTTTTCTTGGTAGGGGGAGGTTCTGGTTTCATATGTTAAGCTGGTAGCTTTAGCTGCCTAAGTGGTCAGGTTGGTTGTTGCCTATACATGATAGCTACCCTAACCAGAACCACACATGTGCGGTTGGATCCTGTTGGTGAATCCGTGCATATGTGTAGTTTTCGGCAAACAAGTGTTGCCCATCCTTGCACTTGGCTGCACCGCGCTGACGAGGCCAATAATCAGAAACACGTGCCCCATTTTCGAGTGTTATGTCTGCTAATTCACCTATTTTTTATTTATTTCAGATACACTCGTTAACATCTTTCTGTGTAAAATGAGAAATGAACATTTTCTATGTTTTTTACCACTTTAATTTGTAACAAAAGTTACTGCAGTTTCATCCTATAAGGACATTTTCAAACTTATACATTGAAAAACAGAAAATTTTCATTTCTCATTTTTCATTATGATCTCTTACCACGTAGTAACGGCTACATCCATCAATTTATCTTTCTGTGTATTTATAATATTTATATTTCGGACCCGGATGTCACGCATGTACGTGGTCTCCAAATCAAATATCATGCAATAAACTTGCATAAAAGTGAATAATAACCTGAAGATTTATACTGAAGAAGTATTTGAGAAAATCAAGTTTATTCTCTATTTTGAATTCCCGAGTGAACTTTCAAGAAATATTTGTCTCTTGTATGTTCAACTAAGAAGCTCCACTTTTTTAAAGACAGCCTTCATCTCACTCAAAAAATTCAAATTTACTCTACACCACACCAAAATGGTTTTCCTCATCCGTAAAACACAGTAAATATGTTTCCCATGTCACATTCAAAAAATACTTTTTCTTCGTGTAACACGCTTGAAGAAAATTTTTGTCAGTGTAACGATCAAGTGTAAATTAGTCGAAAACTCGAATATGGATTTAAACCATAAATCTGCTTTTATTTATTCATGTGGCACAACTTTCAGCATGTGGGTAATAACTAAAACAGAATCGATGAATAATTGTTCAGGTGATCTAGTTTCTGTTTTAACAACATATTCTGAAATAAAATTGTATCAAATATTTCGGAATTTCTCAGTAGTCATAAAATAAGAAGCCAAAACACTCTCAATATACGAAAACATTGTTCAACTACCCACACAAAATTGTAAATTACAAAACACTAAACATTGACCAATGTCCAATGGCCACTATAGCGCTAAGTAGGTTAACACATTCCAACTTGACATGGGCTTGGGTGTAGGCCTCAGGAATAAAAGTGAATGCCTGCTTTTATCTTTCAGCTAACCCAAGATATTTTTGCTTTCTTTGGAGTAAAAACGCGAGAAACTAATGCGAAAGGCCTTCGACAATTATAAATTTGTTAGGAAAATGCGGTCACTGAACCAAATAAGTTGACCCTGACTTTGCCATTGCCCTTTGCTGTGAATACTTATTCAATTAAGACGCGATATCTAGTACAAATATCGACTCACCCCTATCTGATGTGTCCATTCTTGAGTCAGACACCTCACGGCCTTCTTGAACAATCGGAAACAAAGGATTTTCACTCAAAAAGTACAAATAAACGCACAGCCTACTTTCGATTCTGTAAACATGGCCGAATGCTTCGCATATTCGCGATCATTTATAAGTTAGGACTTAGGACAGTCGAACAGATACTACTTACGCAGCTGAGACACGTTATATATGTTTGTTAACGTTAACAAAATTGGTTTTCGGTGCTACACATATTCGAAATTATCAAATAAACATATTTTATAAACAAATTGGAATAGTCATACAACGGTCTAAAGAGTTTTGTTTTCTTTAGAGTTAAAGAGGTGGCAGCACTGTCCAATCAGGTATTCTGTCAAATACATACATAAACCGATTTCTGGAGAATCACCACACAACACCGGTATTCAAACCGCCGGGGTTTTCATTGACAAACAAGAAATAACGTCACGAAGAAACTGTTTCAAGACGTGTTTGATGGAATTTGCCAGTTCTTGTTGAAAATTTATGATAAACATTTTCGATAGCTCTTTATTGTGAGATTTTCACTAAAATACAAAACCGTTACATGAATTTCACTATACGATAGGTTTTGTAGGAGACTTTAAACATATAATTTAAGCATTCCTGATATCTGTAAAAATTCTCCACTTTCAAGATAACAAGATTGTATAATTTTTTAACCACATATCAGGAGAAATACATACATACCAATGTATTTGGTACATATATGGTTAAAAAATTATACAATCTTGGTATCTTGTAAGCGGGAAATTTTTAGATTTCAGGAATGCCTAAAATACATGTTCAAAGTCGTCCACAAATTCTTCTTCTCGTCCGCATCATCTGAAAAGACACATTTAGATGCTAACATTTCAACATTTGCGAGCCCTCAGCTAGCGGATAGATTTTGTTTAACTAAAACGTACTGATGACAAGTAAAGTGCAAAGAATACAAGTTTTGAAACTTTTTGGTTCTAAATGTTCCATGTCAAGATATTTTATAACATAGTACCATGACCCTCCGGAAATATAAACATAGCCTAAGTTTTGAATTTGGAAATCAATTTTCAACGATTTTATTAATTAGATTATCTGATCCTAATCGGATATATTGATGTAGTTCAGTTGAAACTAGTGGCAATCCTTGCCACAAAGAAAATGGTATAATATGATGCTTTCCAGAAGAATAAAACGTTATTTATTTCTATTACTACTGATTTGCTTTCTGTATTTATCAGGAGCATTCCACCACTTATTTGAAAGTGACTTCTACGACGATTTCCACTATCCTTACGATGGAGACATAGAACCGTTTGTAGAAAAGCTAAAAAACAATGTGACCCCAGAAGTAGCACCAATCAATAGTTATCAGTTCAGATTCAACAAACCCTGTCTTCAAAAATGTTCCAAAGTACAAAACCTAAGATTATTATACATTGTAAAGTCTAGTCCAGACCATTTCGATAGAAGAAATGCTATCCGAAGTACTTGGGGATACGAGCATAGATTCTCAGATGTAGAAATAAGAACTGTGTTTTTAGTAGGGACTAGTTTCTCTAATCATCTACAAGAATCCCTAAACAAAGAGTCTCACAAGTACGATGATATCGTTCAGGGAAACTTCACTGATTCATATTTCAATAATACATACAAGACGATGATGGGTCTCCAGTGGGCCATGCAGCACTGCCGCAATTCCAAATTCTATATGTTTGTGGATGATGATTACTACATTTCGACAAAAAATGTACTGCGATTCATACGTTACCCCACGAACTACCCAAAGTATTTGAAAGAGCCCATGAGCCACATTCAAATGTTATTGAAGAATAGAAGACCAAAGCAGATTGACTTCGAGCTTGAAGATACTGTCCGATTATATGCTGGGTATGCCTTCAAATCCTCCCCACACAGACATCTTACGAGTAAATGGTATGTTTCTTTGGGTGAATATCCCTACCACATGTGGCCCCCTTATGTAACAGCTGGAGCTTATGTACTATCGAGAGGTGCCTTGATCGATATGTATTACAGTAGCTTTTACACCAAACACTTCAGGTTTGACGACATTTACTTAGGACTGGTAGCATACAAGGCCAAAATCGAGCCTTATCACTGTGATGAGTTTTACTTTTACAAAAAGAGTTATGATAAGTTTGGCTTCAAGTACACCGTAGCTACCCATGGATATGGGAATCCAAAGGAATTGATTCAGATATGGACCGAGCAAAAAAGCCTGGGGAATGCTTAACCACATCGTACCATTGAAATGGTAATTATAGTGAAGACTGTGTGATTTGTAACCTTTGAAGAATTTGAAATGTAATTTTTTTTGTTCAATAATTCATTGAAAAAAAAACCCATCGGAAAAATGTTTGAACATCAACGAGAAATTTGTTTTAATAAATTTTTCATTAATTGTGCTATTTCAATATTATTATCTGTAGTTTTAATATGATTTTGAAATTAAATGAAATAAGTGTTGGGAGTCATTTAGCATTAAAAAAATATTTTATACTATAAAACCAGGGAGCAAGTGTTCTAATGGTTCATTCAATAATAAATACAAATATTGTACTTTGTTTGTAGAAAGTCGACAATAATACTTTTCATTTTAAAAATTACAAAATTCAGAAACTGACAACCCCCAAAAAATCAATAACTACAAATATTTTTTTTTTATATATTGAAGTCTAAGACAAACTGATGTTCAAATTGACACACCAACAACATCAATGTCAAAAAACCTTCATCAGCGGCATTTTATACAGTTGTAATAATGATGACTCAACCTCTTGCATGCTTCTTGAGCATCTGACATTGTCAGAAACACATAATTTGGTTCATCACATTGACAATTTGACATTTGCACCATGACAGAAATCACTTATACAATTTTAATTTTGGAATCTATCTACTGTGTCATTAAAGTAAATAATTCAGAGGCTGATTACTGTACACGAAGGAAGTCACTTGTTATATAAATGAGAGCAAAAGTAATCTTCCTAGACAGATCATTCACTCTGAACTGAAAAAAGAGCACAATAGAAATCATCCTATTTCCAAAGCAATCAACCCTGCAATGTTGGAGTTTAATATAAGTTGAATTTTATACTATTTTTTTTCCTGCTGAGCTTTCATTGAAGTCAGTTTCAATTTCTTTCATGAATATGTGTTGTAGAAACAATAAATCAAAAACAATAAAATAAAACGTAACTGTGGTGTCATTTGATTTTCGTAAAGACAGTAGTTCTTAGAGTTCTTTTTTCCTGTTTGTATCCAAAGAATTGTTTGTATGTTGGTTTCATCAATGTTTCTTGATATTTTTCTCAGACTCCTAGGATTTGCATATTAATGGAGAAATAGAAAGCCAAATAATCACTCAATGTTAATAATACAGAAAAATGTCACTTTTAATATATGCATTTTGATAATTTAAATACAGTTTTAACTGCTTATACTTATTGATGCATTTACCTAATTGTCGAAAATTGTCGAATCCATAATATCTTTAAGCTCCAACTTATTTACACCTGAAATCGAATTATGCCTTGAGTCTATTCTAGTAGTTTGTTGCTGAACCACTTGTAGTAGAGTTTGGCTGCTTTCTAGTATCTAAACAGAAGTTTATTTCACTAAGAACAACATTCACTGAATTCCCGTACCTTTCTGAATCCATTTTCAGTTTCGTTGATGATTTTATCATACTGTTCATAGATGCTTTTGTGGTGATCTATATTTCGATTTAAAATTTTTAATTTGTCTTGCAATACCTTGACGTTTTTTTCTAACACTAATTTTTCTGCTTCTTCCCTATGAAGACAGTGTGCTATTTCATTTTTCTTTCTCTTTATATCCTCCAAACCTCAAAAAAACTAAAGTAATTTTTGATCAATACAACAAATAACTCAAATAGTACATTTTACTAGTTCTTGATTATATGTTTGTAATGCAGCTCCGTGTTCACTCATTTTCATAAAAACACCATATGAAAAATATAATACAATGTAAAAAATTGTAAACACACACAATATGATAAATTTGAAACACAAAAATATAAATAATATAAACTTTGTATAACTATCTATCCTAAATATTTGAATTGAACTTAACCTACATGCGCGTGCTCGTTCTCCTAGTCCTAGACAGCTATCAAGGGCGGTGTTGCCAGTTGCCAGGAGGAAAATATTTTTCGTACTATAAAGAAAGCAGTTTGCTACTTGATGTTACAGCATCCTCTCGCTATAAAGCGAGTAAACTTATTCAGTGATGTCCAATGAGCATGCATTGTTCAGTGATGAAAATACCATGAATATTATAACTATGGAATCTACTCTAGGTCCATTTGAAATATCATTTTATGTGTATTTTATGCAAACGTGATATCCAAATATATTTACTGAATGTAACTACAAACATTCCAAATGAAGATGAAGTCGCTATACATAAAATGGCGAAAAATATGACAAAAATACGCATACGTAATTTCATAGATTCTGACAGAATTCGTCTGAAGGCAGCAACTTCCAGGCTGAACAGGTAAGCAAACAATAATTTTCATAGCTGAACTGACACACTTACTTTATTGATAGTAATATGCTAAGATGCTGTGTGGGCTTCTTTGGTTTAAAAATGTGAAACCATTTTTTTCAATTGAAAACAATCACCTAAGCTTGGCAATTATATGTTATTTCCTATTGGCAATTCATTTGACTAGGTCTGGGATGATTAGCTTGAAATTGAGATCTTGGCCGTTAGTTATTATCATCTTTATTATGAACTATAGGAGATACATTTCATTGAAAAGAATCACTTATTTGGATGTTTCAATAGATTCTGTTCCCGCCTCTTCTTCACGTACCGCTCGTGCCTCCTTTTAATTTCTAATATTTCCTTCATCTCTTCCTTATCTTCATCCTTCATAAAAGAACATAAATTAGTTGGAAAATGCTCATCCATAATCCCAACAGAATGAATCTTTGTCACTTAATAAAAATTCAACAACAATGTACTAGGTAAGTAAATAAGTTTGTAAGTAAATTTGTTTTTTTACCGACTGATTCAAACGAAGAACTAGTGCTCTCTTTCCGTCCGACATAGGCTGAGAATATACCATTAATTGCTTGTGTCGTTCAGGGGGACTGACTCCTCTTTCAACAACAAGAACAATTCTTGCCCACTGGGAAAAAATCAACAAGATTTGTTGATCACTTAAAAATAATCAACGATATTCATACCTGACGTTGCCATTCATTACGAGTCTCAGCGATTTTCTGATAAGTGTTGCCCATCATGGCGATCAACATGTTGATCAGAAGAATGGCAACAATCCCCATGAATATCACGAAAAGGATCTTGAAAAAATATTAAAATGAAAAGGTGATAAATTATATAAACATATAGTATTGACATATGTATATTTTTTCCTCTCGGTTGTCAATAAAAAGATAGATAGTTCATCAATGTTCATATATCATTTGCATAATTGAGCTAAGTTCGATGGTAGGTAGTCAATAAATGTTTAAGAATACATAAATGTTTTTAATATACCAGCATTCACACAATGTCACAAGGCTATCAAGTAAAACCTCTACATTGTTTATTCACTTAAAATACATACTTCTCATTTATATAAGAGACACTATTTCAATTAACCTTGGCTTCGTATTCATGTTCTGTCCTCGAAAAAGCATCATAATAATCTCCAAAATTAGTCATTGACATCAGGAACATCGCCATGATCGACTCGATCGGTGTCGACATTGGATTTGTAGCAGAATCATCGACGTCCTCAGGAGTCAAAGGGTTATCGAAAGAAAGGAAAATAATGTAGAAAGCTGAAAAAGTGTGAGTAAGCTCTTTGGTGGAGGAGTGGATATGCATACCTTGTGAAAATCCTATTACGAATACTAAATAAATCGAGGCGAATCTGATGAGGTCGCCCATCACCATGCGATATATCATTACTACAAAAGGGCCCACTGTTTTGAAGCCCCTAAAAATCATTATTCTTAGTGAGAACTAATTGCAACGTAAAAAATGAAAAGGTATATATTTAAAAACAAATTACAGTCAAAACCTGATATAGCGACATTGAAGGGACCGTATAGTTTCCGACGTTTTACCCAATAGTTGTTATAAGCAATACATATACACAAGTATGTACATATGTATGTAGTTATATTGTATACTCGTTTAGGTATAGATTATGTGTCAAATTAAATGTAAAAAAATAACAATGTTTATTGAGAAATAATTGGAGTATAAAATGTATCTACTTAGCTGCCTACCATACAGGTTATAATACTACACTAGTTGTTAAAGTAATCAGTAATTTAAGCCTGCTTTTTTAACGCAGTCTCATGTGTTTTTCATTTTACGTTTCATACTGCCCAAGGTATGAGTATTATCAGTATTGAACTGGTGGTTAAAGGTAACTAATTTTTGCAAAACTGTTAAAGCGCTAAGAGCCTCGAAAATTGTTGTTGGCTGAAACTGTTCTTCAAGGTCTTGATGGTCTTGGTTTTCTTTGTCAGTGTTACAATTGTTACTTTCAGCTTCTGCAAGAATTTGTTCCTCAGTAGCTAAGGCGCATACGGCGGCACTGTTATCTATTCCAATAAATTCCCCTATCTCAATTCTTGGTTCTGTAGCAGTAGATCTTTGCAACTGAGCAACCAATTGAGCGAGTGATACGTTGTCATCTTCATCTGTAGGAGATCGTATCATCGTCGTCCTCCGCATGTGATGGAGAGAGATCTTTGAAACCGGCATGGCGAAAAGAGTTGGCTATAGTGAACTGGGTGACCTTTTTCCAAGCTTTCGATATCATTAGAATAGCATCCAGAACATTAAGACTTTTTGTAACTTCGTCGTTTTCAATATTCTGTATCATTTATAGCACTTGAAGTTTTCTATATTGTGTTTTTAAAGCTTTTATCACTCCTTGGTCCATAGGCTGTAACACAGCGATGACATTGGGCGGTAAAAACACAAGCTTTATGCATTTCAGATTGGAGACTAAAGGGTGAGCGGGACAGTTGTCTACTAGAAGAATTTTATTTGTTCCAGACTTCAGTTCTGCATCCCAGCTACGCAATCATTTATTTGGAATGTCATCCAGGACCTAGTGTTGTTTTCATAAGTTACAAGCAAAGACTGAATGTTCTTAAAGCAACGCGGTTGTTTAGCTTTTCCTATCACTAAAAGTTTTTTTTACATGTAACAGTCATGTTTGCCGCAACCAATACTGTAATTCTTGTTTTGGACAACTTTCCGCCCTTGCATTCCTCGCCTTTGAATTTGAGTGTTTTGTCAGGGGTTAAATTGTAGAATAATCCGGTTTAGTCAGCATTAAATATTTCCTCTGGTGAATATCCTTCATACAGCGCAGGCCACTTATGGGAGATCCACTCTTCAGTCACGCCTTCAGGAATGCCAGCCGCTTCACCGCAAACTTTTCCTGCCACAATATTATGACAAGCACGAAAAAGTTGTACCCAAGACGATGAACACTTAAAATTTTCCTTACCCGTAAGACGAGCAAAGTCGTTTGCTTTTTGTTGTTGTTAAACCATGATAATAAAGCATCTATTACTTTATGTTCACTTGTCCTCGATTATTAGAGTTTTAAAGAGTTGTTTTCGAAAAGAGCTTTTATTTTTTCTCTATTCTTCCAAATCGTTGATACTGTAGAGTGCGAAACTCCACATTCCTGCACAATTTCACTATTTGACTCGCCATTTTCTAATCTCCATATATGAGATTTTTTTTCAATAGTAAACACTTTCCTCTTTTTTTGCGACATGGTTATGGTGTAATCAAAGCCAGTTACAGTCCGCAGTCAGCGCTGGGTAAATTAAACGGTTGGTCGTTATAGTCGATGAATATCGATAAAATTTCGTTGTTGTAAGCGATATATCGCTGTATCCGATATTGTCATAAGCGGTATGTTTACTGCTTAAGTAGTTTAATAGAGATTCGGCTGGGACTTTACAGTCTGGTCGTAATAACCGATCGGTCGTTGTAAACAATATCGTTATAATCGGTTTCGACTGTAAGTAGTTTTTGATAATTTTAGTTAAAATGTAATATACAAGGGTGGTCTAAAAAGTTTCCGACCTCAACATGAAGATAGCAGCACAGCAACTGCAAACTATCGACAAAGACATCGCCAAATGGTACTAGACGACCGCCAAATTAAAGTGAGAAAGATAGCAGATGTTATGAATATATCAAAAAAACGTGTTTGTCGCATATCAAATCAACATTTAGGCATGCGAAAGCTGTCAGCGCGTTGGGTGCCGCATTTGCTCACGTTAGACCAAAAACGTGTTCAAATGAACATTTCCAGTGCTCTGTTAGCGCAGTTTAGTCTCAATGAATCCGAGTTGGCGCCGATTAATAACTGTAGATAGAACTTGGATACACCATTATACCCCCGAAATAAAAATACAGTCCAAACAGTGGACTGCTAAGGGGGAACCGGCTTCAAAATAAAATTTGTTTTTTCGACAGGGAAAGTGATGGCGACTGTTTTTGGGATAGTCAGTTATTTTAATTGATTAGCTTCAAAAAGGAAAAACCATTACAAGAGCATACTACCCATCATTACTTGACAAGCTGAAGGCAGAATTCCCGGAAAATTGGACACATTTGCAAGAAAATCCTGTTTCACCTCAGCGGTTGCCATGGCAGAAATCTACGAATTACGGTTTGAACTGCTTGACCATCCACCTTACCAGATCTAGCCACCAGCAACTTATTTTTATTCCCTCATTCAAAAATTGCGCTCATATCCGTCAAATGAAGAGGCAATTACCTTCGTGAACAATTATTTTGCAGAGAAGAACGCCGAATACTATTAGTATAGGTTACAGAGATGGGAGAATAGCTGGGAGAAGTATGTAGAGTCAAAAGGAGACTGTTGGGAAAATATTCTTTATATTTGTTAGTTAGGAAACTTTTCAGACTACCCCAGTTTTTGTAGGAGAAAGTATTTTGCCGAGAATCGCATGAAAAATATTCACCAAATACGGAATATTAATCTCATTCCTAACCCGGAGAGAAACTTGTCATTTAATAACGGAACATTATTGATCAACCATTTATTTCCCAGGAAAAATACAATCAAGCATTCACTTTTTATATAATCAAGCAAATTCAATGAACTTACATCTTTGACAGTGGTTAACGCCTTCGTCACACCTTCTCTGATATCCTGTGCTTCCCTATGCCTCTCCCTTTTATTTTTCGACTTCTGTTTTTTTATAGATCTGAGACTTGGTCCAGGAGACAGCATGTCATAAGTCACCTCAGCACAGGACTGAAAAGATAGATATAATCCAACATAATTTATGTGAAGAACTACATTATTCCTATAATAAGATGAATGAAAATCCTTTTTTGTCTAATTTCCACTACGTTTATTTATTCTTATGACTAAGTAAAACTAACTTACTAAGTAAACCCCGAAACCGGTCGTAAGAATAAATAAATGTAGTGGAAATTAGACAAAAAAGTGTTTTTATTCATCTTATTAAAGTGATCATAAATTTCCACAAAATAAACAAATCATCAATAACACAGATAGTATTCCTAAGAAAGATCCTGTCTTTATAACAGCGAACAAACTGAATTGAAATGTAATAATAGGTAATAAAATATTTGAATGAGTTTAACAGAAGAGCTCTAGTAAAAATGAAAATAATTGTAGCAAAATGGTAATGAATTGTGCAGTGTGACTCATTAAAATGGAAGTACCCTTGAAAATAATATATTTTCCAATAGAAAACATTAAAAATGTATAACCAATTATTTTTAAATCTAACCACACCACTGCATTCACGAAGTTTTGAAATAGTTTATGTCAAAATTTCTTCGAAATGCTCTCTTTCATGAATAAGTTAAAAAGGATGAAATTCAAAAAACAAGCCATTCAATAAACCCATTAAATCAATTTCAGAACTAACATAAAATTCAGACTACTCCACACACTGATTCATTTTTTCGATAGCTGAAAATCGCCGAACACGCAAAACTCTTCTAACTTTTATGTCTCTCACCAACAAACTGAACAGCTGGAATACGAGTATACCAACATGAGAAAATGAAAAATCATTTATCTGTTTTATGTAGTTCACGAAATTTGAACATTCACCTCATTTTTTAACGGTCCATTCAGATCTTTCGAGATAGTTCATTTTGAAATGAATTGCTTCTCTCTTTTTTTTTGGAAGTTTTCCACATTTTTTGTATGAAGATGTAGAAGAAATTTATCAACTTTCGAATTCTTGTAATACGAGTACTTGCTGATGTGAATAGTTCTCGTTATTAGATAATTTTTCACATGAGAAGTTTGGGATGGAATGGATAGATGGAATGCGTGCAATCCTATTGTTTTAAAAATCTTTGTTTCGAGCAGATACTTTTGTGTGTATCAAATAGAATCCCTCGACCTTCAGTCTTGGGATTTAATTAATATACTCTAGGAACACTACTCGGTTTATCACCGAAAGTGTGGTAAGTGAAATAGTAGAAATCAACAGTAACCCAAATTGTACGAGGTCTGTTCAAAAAATAAGGTGAATTTTCATTTTTTTCAAAAAATATTTATTTATTCATCAATTTCTATTTTGTCCACTTCAAAGTAGTCCTCCTCAGATATAATACACTTGTGCCAGCGTTTTTTCTGATATGCACTTTTTGGTATGTCTCTCACTGGGTTTTATCCCCTCAATCGTCGCAAAACGCCGTCCTTTCATGGGTCTCTTCAATTTTGAGCACAGAAAAAAGTCGCAGGGTATCAAATCTGGTAAATAAGGTGGCTGAGGCATGATTACTAAATATGCTAAACAGCTGAAACTGTGAACATATGTTCGAGACAAATGTACCAACGTAAAGAAAATAAAAATCGCTAATCGAATGTACATAGCTCGCAAAATTTGAACGTTCACATTATTTTTTGAACAGACCTCGTATGAATAAAAAATCGGATATTGAACATTCATTGTAACATTTATACTTATCTATTGGGGTGGCTTCGTATCAAGTTGAGATAATATCTCATAGTATAAATAATCACTGAAACAATTATGAATAGAAAACTGCTTTACTTTTCATATTACTCTTGTTACGACTTGACAGCTTTTTGGGGTTAACGTTCATGTTGAAATCAAAATAGTTTAAAACTAAGACATGCTCGTTTCCTATTCCACGAATTTTATAATAATTATTAAATGCAATACCTGTATTAAACCAACTAAACGGCCTAACAAATCCAGAGAGGCCAAAACCACCGAAACTTTGAAGTTACTAGCACCTCGCTGAATGCCTCTAAGGATTCTTCCGTCTTTTCGATATTGTTCAATGGGCATCAAAATCAATCCAGTAAGTCCCTGAACTGAAAAAAATTAAACAAATTGCTAGTAAATCAGTTGGCTAGCCAGACAAAATCTGGTTTCTCACATAAGTTCACAATAGAATTTATAGGGCCAACTCCTTTGAACAAATTGGGAAACTGCCTTTTCTTGATGTCTTTCGAAAATTCTTGGATAGCATATTCAATTACTTTATCAATGCCTACCAGTCCATCACGGCAATGCAACTCCTTCAAAGTTAGCTCTAAGCTATTGAGATCCGCTAGTCCCATCAGAAATTCACTTAAACCGCGAGTAAAGCTGACTTTTCCGCTAAAATCGATCTTGATTGGAACCGCCGGACTAAACACGAAGTTTCTGCAACAAAATACACAATGAAAATAGGTGCAAGCCAAAACTATATTTAGAGATATTTATATTGATAACTTTGAAATACTATGTAATAATTTACAAACATTTTTTTGAGATATTTTTTCGCATAAAAAACAAACAATTTTAAAACGTGAACCAACATTTGGTTCTCGGAGCCTATGTATCTGTGAGGCCCTGTGACTCAAACGCGGTTCACGCATTGTACAGGCTTGCTTTGCCTGTTTTGAATTGTTTTTACTCTCGAACAGCATACGGGGGTCGCCACCGTTACTTGTTTATTACGTTTTCTTATTTGATACTGAGAGGACGCTCTATTGATAGTGAGAATTAGTGGTGGTTACGAAAAAAATCAAGCACAATTAGAGTGAACTTTTGTCTGAACCGGAAGAAGAACCTTTTCAAGGTGGGTATTCATCAGATGAATATAATCCTGAATCTGATCATGAATATTTTTCAGATGAAGATTTTAGGCCGCATGAGATATTCAAAAGGTTACATTTTTGTTTTTTTCTCTTCAAAATTATGATGGATTTTTCAATTGTTTGTATGCACGAATTATTTACCATTTTTTTACGTGGTACGGGGGTTGCCTTTTATATTTCGGGATTACAGAACAAAAACAAATATTAATTATCGAAAATCACTTTGTTTTCCCAAAATATTCCCCATAAAGATCTATACACTTTTCTATGCGTTTGAACCAATTGTCGAAGCACTTTTGCCACCCTGATTGAGGTATCTCCAAAACATGCATTCTGAATGCAGCGACCGATGTTTTGGGTGCTCAAAAATGCAGTTGTTTGAGCCGATGTGTGAGAGCTCGCATTGTCGTGGTGAAGAGTGATCCGTCTTCGCCGGTTGGTTTTCCT
>WOGR01001300.1:0-20411 GCA_015342045.1 Leptinotarsa lineolata | reverse complement strand
GGATTCTTGTTTTTTTTTCCCCAATGAGTCGTTGATATACAATAAAAAGAGGGTTGGAGACAATATGGATCCCTGTGGAACACCAGCGTTGTTGGTAAAAGTAATCGAGAGATATTTTACTCTCATTTTGAAAATTGAAAAGTACATGTAACCTGTATTCACAAGATGACGCTGATAACCTAACCAAACCTCTTAATGTTAGATGAAAAAATTTATATTTCATATTCCATTCTCCAATTCCGATATCTGTCAATTTGAATATTTCAGCTCAAGGAACATTAGACACAGCCATGTTCATATAAATGTAATTGTTTCGAAAATACTTTTCCTTTCGTATAATTCAATGTTTATATGAAAGTAGTTGTTTTGAGGGGGTTTTTTCTTCTAGTTTGTATCTGAAAACAACATCTAGGCATGATCTACACATATTTGCATAGATTTCATTTCAAAATGATTTACTTTCATCCTTTCTTTGGAATTTTCCCAGAATTTTTATATGAAGATGGCGAATCACAAAGCCAAAACCTTTCTTTCCCAAAAATGAATTCACTGTGAAGTATGGAATGCACCCAGTATATTAGTTATGAAAACAATTATTCATGTAGTTGAAATACTTTAAACCGTAGAAAAATCTTAATAACAAAATCAAACTGTCATCAATCACTTTCAAAATCTTATTGCCGACGACCCACGTTTGTATGGCTATCTCTCTACGTTGTACCGAGTGCAAGTTATCGTTCAAATCTCACTGACTTAACGCAAACGTTGACTGTTTTATCTTTGAGGAGAAAATAATGCTGAATGAAAGAATTTATTTAATCGCGTAATCTATTGATGACCCATGTGTATTCTTTTGTTGTCCTAACTGTACTGAGCATCAACTTCAAACAGTTCAAATTCTATATAAACAATCTATTTATCTGAAACCCTTTCCTTGTAATTTTTTCTTTTCTCAAAATGACATACTTGTAAGCACATTATCAATATATAGGTACGCATGAGTCATTCACAAAGATCAATTTTGTGAATCTCAAACGATTCTGATTTTTTTAGGAGTTGAGGAGGATCTCAACTCCTCACTTCACAAATAACACTCCTAAACCCCTCGACTTCATAAAAAAGAATCTTGGATATATTGATTATCTTTTTATAATTGAATAAATGTACTCACAGATACACTGGCTCCTTCAGGAAACGTCAAATATCTCTTTCTTCTCGATAACACATTATTGGAAGAACTTCTGCACTCGGTGTAATCCACTAGAAAAAACAATACTAACACAGACACATAGATAATATTGCACTCCATTTTTACAATAATTCCTGAACGCTATCTTGGTTACCCTATAAATTTTCAAATGGAAATATCGGTTTCAATTATATGAGCTGTGTTAACTAGGTAACGGTCTTCTTTGGGAACGAATCTAGGTTGTTGGTGTTCTTAATTCACATGTATAATGCTCGCATACAAGTCAGTAACAATGGTTTGGAAGTATTATTCTCCGGTTCATATGGAATGGGAACAATAAAATCCACCTTAAATAAATATTAGTTGCCATTTTCTTTATTTCTCCATTAGTATTTAAAAAGTGGACATCAAAAAAAGTGTCGCTTCACTAGTATGCTGTCTATACAGGGCATTTTGATGAAAATTGATGAAAATTAATAACATTTTTTCACAAGTCATCTTTACTCGTTATTCAGAACTTGTGTTCCATAGATTCCATCGTAAGCTCGTTCGATTTCCAACCAGCACATATAAAACGTTCTTATACTCACGGTATAACCACAGTGTGGTTGTGACTCAAGAGACAAAATCTGGTCCATTATTCATTAGGAAAGTCTAGAACGTGCTTAGTATTATCCTACTGAATATTACTCCAATATCTTTTGGAACAGGTATGTGTAATGACTTTATGATTCTTTGCATAGTTTCATATTTCCTTACTTATGTATGAAACGTGTTTACTACCGTCACTCAGGGTTCCGAGTTTCTTCCATTTTCTCAAATCCTCTTGAAAGAAATGCAATTGTTGAAATACTTGTTTTTATTGCTTTTGCTGGTAATACCCGTTATTGTTATACATGTTATTACAATTTTAGTAAATGGGTAAAAAATTGGAACTGATATAACTAATAATGAAATTTCTTAATGCAAGAAGTATTCAACATTTACCAGAGGGCTTTTTCTTCCAGTTACTTCTTTGCTTGATTTACACATCTTTGTAAAGCGTTCATTTTGAAATCATTCATTTTCTTTCTTTCTCTGGGAGATTCCCACATTTCTGTATGAAGATGAAGAAGTAGAAAGCCAAAACTTTTCTCTCCTGTAATACCATATTCATTGAAAGAAATTTTTGTGAAGAAATAAATATTTCTTGCTGATTTTTGTGTATTCAACCTTCCACAATACTATAACCTCCTTCTAGTTTATAACAAAACTTAAATAAGAACTTGAGATTAATGCAGACATGATTATATAAACTGAAAAATAACAGGATGTACACAAACAATGTATTCTCACATTTCTAGTGTGTGTTTTCGATTTTTATAGAATACACACAAACTCTGGTTTATGAAGATAAAATCGTTAGGTGTAGTTTATGGATCTTCATTAAGTAACGGCCGAATCAATCAGAAAACTAAATTAATTGTCTTGATTATAAATAATATTTTCAATTCGTACCAAAGATCCAAAGATCTTCTTATAGTTCTATACAATAATTCCAAAAAAGAAGGCACCAAATTTTGCCTCAATCTGTATCTTGCAGTGAAATTTAGTGCCTACTATTATGGAATTGTACCATATACGTATAATGCGATAGTGTCCAAATAGGAAAAACTTCAAAATTAATTTTGAATTTTCTGTTGTTTTCCAAAAAAGTTCACTCTTGAACTGGTATTCGAGAAAAATTGAGAAACAAGTGAACCCGAAATTGTATTACCCCTCTATGGAAAAGCATCGCTTGCTAAGATTATAGAGAATAAGTGAAAATCCATTATTGTCAAAAGTATTTGTCTGCAATTATTGTTCATTCCATTTGATCGAATAGCATATACTTAGTATTAAATGAAAACATAAATGTCATAAATGTGAATATAGAAAGTTCAAAAATTGCTCAATATAACCCTTTGAGTTTGAGCAATATACCTCTTGGCTGGGATTCAATCAAATAAATGAATGAATGTCATTTCGATGTCATCGATGACATATGTAGATCAAACTCATTCCGTGACATAAAAATCGTAATTTATGAATAAATTGTGTGCTTTTTCTTATAATGTTATTCAGATACGAATTTTTCATTTTCCTAACAATAAAAATTCGTATCCATACGGCCATGTCACGATAATTTGATGATTCACTCTTTCAGTACATTCCTCTGTATGGTCTCTCACAAAATTTCATGGGGGTACTCATCGTAAATAGGAAAATATGATTTTTTAATTTTCTCAAGTATGTAATGTTGTGCACCTCACTAAAAGGTATTCCACGAAATTTCACGGAGTTCTTGTCATGATTTTGAAAATACGAAGTTTTGTCATAGAATAGGAAGTATTCATGTGCTTTCAAGCGGAAGACCGAGTTTCGATTCCCCGCCGGGCCACCGTGCTGGGTAATCGCACGTTAAAAGGTAAGGCCTTCTTAATCTATTGCTCGCACAAGTTTCGACTTCTGAGGGTTGGCGTTCGTCAGCTGGTTAACGAAACGAACAATTTTAGAACAACAATTCATCTTCAAAAAATAATGATGCGTGTCGCAATCGACACTGTTAATACGCTTCCTATGCCTACTTAATACGGTTATGAAAAATTATCAGTGAAAAGTTGTATTTCAAGTTCTTCTCTGTGTATATACGTTTAGAAAATTTTTCTAGATTTGTTCGGCTCAATTGTATGATATCGCCCAATTAAATACCAGCCTTAGATTTATGAGAAACTTGGCAACACTGCTAATAATTTCTCCTTTATCCCAACATCGACAGTCAACACGTCAGAAACTGTTGATGGAAAAGCGTGGCTAACTTAACACTGATTGTTTAGAGTTACTTCTTTCAAAACTGATTGCTTCCTTCCTTTCTTTGGAAGATTCCCACATTTTTTTGTGTCAAGATGGAGTAGTAGAAAGCCTTCAACTTTCTTTCCCAAAAATTGCTCAAGTTATTTTTGAGTTTTTCCATTACGAACAAATGAACAGAACATTTCTTTTCATTGTATTAGTGAAGATTTATATAACTCATTTTTGTTCATAGAATATGTTTTTAAGTAAACGTAAACATGCATTATGTTAGTTCAGTTTCAAACTCTTTCGAAATAATAATTACAACATACAGAAGAAAGGGTACCTAAATAAATGAAACACTCGAAATCATTATTTCCGTATGATGTTTTTCTGGACTCAATTTCTCCAACAATATTCTGGTATTTTTTTGCTTCAGCTGTACACAAAGTCCTCGAATTCATTGTTCCTATTTTTACTGCTTGTTTAATATTCCAAGTCAGTTCCATCTTCTATCGTTATTTCAGCTATCTTATTTCGAACGTCCAGAAAGTCTACATAATCTCCTAAACAATTCCCAAGAGAATGACGAATAAACATAAAATATGTCTGTGTCGTTCTTTTACGACAACATTATTAATCAGAGTCTGAAATGTCGAGTTGAATTCCTTTATCACTAACTTCTTCGTCCGCATCATTGAAATATCCAAGCTCCATTTGAAAAATTGCCCAGGATTAATGTCGCCTATAAGAATATAGAAACTTGACTGGAACGACATTATCCTCGAGGAGAAATGATGCACATAACTTATCTGAACGGTTTTGTATTTCGGAACTAGGAAAATGGCAGAGTGCCCCATAGACAGGGAAAACAGCAGAAATGCCTTTTTCCGGGAAAGCAGCTAGGTGATCACTTCAGAAACTCAATGGCAGTAGCGTAATGATTAGAAGAAACTGGAAGACGTTAGCATTGAATTATGAGATATTTCAATTATTGAAAATATTAGATGAAAGTGCAGTAATAATAGAATTGCATTCTTTATCATACAGTCCTCCACAAGAACGCTGGGGTTCCACAGAAGGCTGGATTCAATCAAAAGTAAACTGTTGCAAAACCCAAACTTCCACATCTTATCACCATAAGAATCTTTTTCTATCTTGAAGTACTCTTCAAACCAAATGGTTATATCTGACTTCGCCGTGACTTTGAAAAATAGAATGGGTTCTTAATGGTTTCATACTTATTTCCAGTGAAGCCAATCTGAATTTCTACTCTTTCTGGTTTGAATCTCAGATATCCTTTGTAAATTCAAGAAATAAACTGTATCTGTGTGACAGAAATTTTGTCATTGATCATTTTGTCATGATAATTTTTCAGAAGAATGACACAATAAATCAACAGATCTTAAAATTGTAGAAATAACTGTCATCTATGGCTCACCTGAATGGCACAAGAAGCACTGAAGCTTCAAAAAAATACTCTGTTTTGTATTATCACTAACGTACACTCTACCACGATCTTATTACTGATTTCTGGGATTTCTGGTTGACCAAAGTTCCCAACTACATGTTTCTAGATAACAACTCATCTTATCTGATACTTGGCCTATGCTGACAAAATTGAGTTACCCCATGCAATGAATCAAATGCTGAACTAGAGAAACTAAAATAACTAGAAAGAACTAGATCGATGCAAAAAATTCATTCTGAATCTCTTTAGAAGACGACTCTTTCTTCTTGGTCTCTTACTTCCAGAGGTAATTTCGTCGTTTGGCCTTTCTTATTTAGGCATTTCTTCACTCCCTTCTTCTATTTTCTGTTCGTCACTGGAGTGTGTCTCAGTCATTATTTCTTCATATCTCAGTCATTATTTCTTCTTATCTCAGTCATATTTCGTCATAATGTTCGCCTATATCGTTGAATTTATCAGTATTGTTCAAGTGCATCAAATCTGAAATAACTAGAGAGAACTAAATCAATGAAAATGTTCTGAATTCCTCTGGAAGACGACTCTCTCTTCTTGGTCTCTGACTTTCACAGGTAATTTCTTATTTAGGTATTTCTTTCTTCCCATCTTCTATTCTCTGTTCATCACTGGAGTATGTATCAGTCGTTGAGTCTTTACTACTATCGTTTTAGTCAAAATGGTCACATATATCGTTTGATTCATCAACCGTTTAGTCCTGCCCGTCAGTCCCGATACAACTAAAAGATTTCAAATGTGAGACATGGAAAGTAGAAGTAAACTTACTCGGGGGACCTTAATTGCTCACTCGGTACATAGCGCTCGACTGCTTTTCAGTTATTATGAATGTTCCTTTATAACTTCATTACACGAAATATCCAGAAAGACGAATAGAAATATTCAATAGGTCTCGCATAATGAAAAATTATGCAAGACGACACTGCTTGTGCGGTTTACGGTTCATGAATATTCTGTTTTACGGAAAATGGTCGAGTCTATTCATAGCATAATGTCTCAAAGACCGTCGAAATCAAAGTTTTCCTTCAATTCACTTTCCAAATAATTCATTGGACTCAGGCTGTCAAAGCTCTCTGCTGAAAGCTTCGAACTGCGCTAGGGCTGGAGTGTCTAAGTTGAGGGGCTGCGGGTGTTCATAGATATCCTTCCAGAAGGATTCCACCTGATCAGCGGTCGGCGAATTATCCATAACACGTGGAGGCTCTTGGAATACGCGAGAAGGTTTCCCGCGGAACCTGAAGCTTTCCGAGATACTTCTCGCTCGCCTCACTAGTGACTTCTTAGCAGCTACTAGTATTCGTATCCTATCCAGGCAGTGCCGTTTAGTGGTCAGCAGCACACCTTGACTCAAAGTGTAATGGATACGTCGTAGTTTGGCAGCTATTCATCACATTACGGGTGTGAAAGGCCTGTTGGTCGTCCTGCAATCCATCACACATTGGATACGAGATGCGTGCTGTCTCGCCAACGTGATCTTAGCCTCCATCTTGTGTACATGTCGTTCAATCTTCCGAACCGCAAGCCCGGGATTTTATCTTTACGAACCGGAAAGCGATTGAACGATGCTGTACATGTTGATGTTAACTTGTCAGATGTTGAAAAACTATGAACCTCTGCATCCAAACAAGCCAGTTCTTGTGGCTTCAGGAGCTTAATTCTGTAGAGCGTCCTGCGTGTTCCGATTGTATTCATTGGTGACATGATGCGAGTCTCCTATCCAGCCGTGCCAACGGGTGGTAGAACTGTCACTTCTATCACTTCGTGAGCAGGCTGGGAAGGAACTATGTAGCCCTGCCGCCGAAGATAGGATACGTAATCCCTAAGGTTTTGGGCGGAAAAAGCGGCATGCTACGGATGTGTTTCACACCAAAGAGCATGCATTCTCGCCATGTACCCTCCTCGCGGAGGCTCACTACTCTCGTAGCTATCTCTTAGCTCATGGGTCCACTCAAAGCGTCCGTTGCCATTGCCAGGGTTGTTATCGGTAGGCAAATCATCGTTTTGGGTCTACCGGATGGTTATCCCTGTAGACCCTTAGTCGGCACCAGAGGGAGAATATTGTTCTTCCTCCCGGGTGCGCCTGGGCTGCCGGTCCGGTTTTGCACCAGTTGCTCGGGTAAGTGGTGGCGCAACTCACCAAAGGCCTCAGATGTTAGTGGCCATCCCTGCTTATTCATTATTATTATAAACAATTTATTGTGAATTAATTAATTTTCATACTTTATTTTTTCTGAATACTGAAAAATTGAATGAAAAGAAACACGTATAATTTTATAATATTTTTTTGTTTGTTTGGATAGCAAGGTCTTAAGACCGAACATTTATTTTGTTTTCTTTCATTTCATAAGATACATGGTTAGTTTTATTCATCCTTTCACTATTCATGAAAAGTCAAGTATGAAAATCAATTTATAACAATTTAGAACAAATTGTACAAAAATAACTTTTTTTCGAGATACAAAAGAACAATGAAAATAATGATTTTTCATTAAACTTTTTCAATTTTTTTAGCGAGTATGGAAACGCTAGAGTAAGCTAAGCACGGGTTGCAATTTTGTAAACTATCTGGTAAAAATTTTACTTGAACACGTTATGGATGTTTATCAAGTATTAGCCACTCCATCCTATATTTTCTAGAAACTTCAAAGAAAACCTTTCAAAAATACCGGTTTCATTTTCAAAAATGATCGGAGTTTTTATGAAAACCTTCAACTTGAAAAAAAATGTTGACCAACAAAAGCATAATCGACAAAAAAATTGACATAACAGTTTTCTTTCAGTTCATTATTATTTATTCATTAATACTCATATTGAATTCGTTAAAATACGAATATTTTTTGTTGATGCGATCAAATCGGGACCTGCAGTTCCGTAGACATTTTTCTGGTGAATTTTCTGCTCTTTGAGGATTTTTTTTCCAATTTTGAATATCTGCAATATATTCCTTGAGATGTTTGCAAAAAATTAAATTGTTTATAACTTTCAAACTATCTGTTGGCACAACTTGGCTCATATCGTAGATTACTCTGTGTGAAATTATGTGAAATATCACTTGTGAACTTGTCTATAAATGTTTTCTGTTCTTAGCTCTGAAAAAGCGATGAATGGCAAAACGTTAGCAAAGACATATATCGTGTTGTTAATTATACAAAACTGCAATTTTTCAACCATAAACGAGTACTAATACTCAATAAATCATGCCGAGCACTCTATTAGCACAATTAGCCGCAATTCGGTAAATTGAAACTCAAACATGACAGACCCAAAGAGGAGTATTTTTCCAACAGCTAACTGTAAAATGGCTCTTAAATCATGTTGGGAATGCCGCAGTAAATTTCAGCACGGTCATGATTACCAACGCAGTGTTTCTATTCTTGTTTTGCGTCCTCATTCAGGAATCCAACCAAACTCTGCAGGAGGACGTTTCCGAACAGCTGAACAAGTCAAATCGAGCTGTACAAACTTTGTCGAGGAGGAGGCGTTATCTAACTTTCCCTGAAGGAAGTTCCCTACAACTCGGTCAGTATTCATAGTTATTTTTATGTATATTTTGTGTTCGTGTTCGAAAAGTTGCAAGAAAGTTTGAAGCGAAATTATCATGAGAAGGCGTAACAAACATATAAAAGATGGAATGTCGATATTTTTTGTTTTTCATCACATCGGAGGGTATTCTTTTGAATTGTCTGGAACTTTTTACTATTCGAAGCATCTAGAGAGGGCGGTTTGGCACACTTTCATGGGGAGGAGCACTATATTTTGACAATATTTGTATCAGAAAATTCAGTAATAATGTTATTTGTGACGTTCAGTTGAAAAGTTTGAATAAAATTGCATGATATGGGATGGTTTCGATCGATATCTTCATAAGGGAACAGAATTTTAATTGTTTTTTGGTTGCGTGGAATTTCATAGCTGTCGTTCACTAATTCTAAGTGGCTGATTTCAAATATACCCTACCTTTTGTTCCAGCAGCTCTACTTTTAGAAATCTTGTGACCATAATTGTGTACTAGTTACACTCAACTTTCATAAAATCGAGTGATTCTTTCACAAATTGTTTTTTTTTTGCTACAATGTTGACGTCGAAAAATATCTGTAAAAACAATCTCAACTATTTCTGTAACATCTGTTTACCCAAGAAACAAAAATGTACTATCGATACAGAGAGAAAGAAAGAGAGAGAGAGAGAGAGAGTTTTACTGGCAATATTTTAAAGATGATGACTTTGTTTATTGTTCAGATATACCGGATTTATTAAAAGCAATGGAAATAGATAAATATGACGCTTATTTATTAATTCATCTAAGCGTAGCTTGAAATGTGTGCTAATTCATAACGGCAATAAGTTGGGTTCGATAGCACATTCAACTAAAGTCAAAAATAGGTTACTTCTGGGACAACAAGGAGGCTGTAGAATTCTTATAATACGTGGACATACCTACTTGAAGATTGGCTTTAAATCAAATCATCTAAATGAACAATTCATTTAGTCTCAACTCAGTCCTCAACCACAGTAGGTTTATGGACTGACACCAATCAGAAAACAACTACTCCCCTGGCTATGCTCACGGCCATGTGGATATGTAGTCGGTTAGTACATCAACAGGCAGATGGGTCGATGTTGTTGGACGTTCGCTTCTGCCTAGTTCGAGGAATGATACTCTGAAAAGAATTCGATTTTTAATTATCGGAAATCATCGATTTTGCAATAATCAAAAATCGATTCCGGAAGTTGTATCGCCAACAGCATATGCAGGAATTACTTTTGTGGAGAATCGTGCACTGACACCTGTCGGATATAATTCAACACCCTTCTTGGTATTAGCCAGAGGAATAGTTGTTTTCTGATAAGTATCAGTCCATAAACCTACTGTGTAGGTGAGTTGAGACTGGCCTGAATGAATTGTTTATTTAGATTATTTGAATATATCTTTGTTTTATTTGTGGGCAGCAGAGCTGAGTCTCAACTGTGGGTTCGGAAAGACTGGCCTGCCAGGCAAGTTATGGTTCCAGGGAAATTGAGCACTCGGCATCAGAAGCATATCCAAGAAATGGAAGACATTTCACTTGAAAGGCCGGGAACAATATGTGGAAGTTTTGGGTGCAGTATCTGAGAGAAAAAATTAGCAGTGGAGTTCCACAAGGCTCTGTCTTGGGGCCCATATTATTTTTGTTATATGTAAATGATCTCACTAACTTGAATATTATCAATAGGTTCACTTCATTTGCAGATGATGTAACTAATGAATGGTACACTAAAGATAAGAATGCTTTCAGCCAATTGATCTCCACAGATCTAGCTGAAATAAAAAAGCGGTGCAATCTCAATTAAATGGTCTTCAACTCTAATAAAACTAAAGTGTTATCATTTAAATGGGACATTGATTAAATACAACTGAATAATGAGACACTAATGAAATCAGATAATTATAGATTCTCAGGCATTGTATTGGACCATAATTTAAAGTTCGATGAGCATATTATGGCAATCGCAAAGAAATTGTCATCTGTGTATTATGCTATCAGAGTTATTCGAAATAACATCGGTCATTTTATGGCTAGAGAAGCCTACTTTGCCCTCCTGGAATCTCACATCACATATGGGGTAGCGTTTTGGGGACCCTGCTCACAAGGGTTGTTTTCAATGATCTTTCATCTACAAAAGAGAGCACTGAGATACATATGCCTTATTAACCATCAAACTTCATGCAAACCCTTATTCATATCTCAGAAGATACTTACGTTAACATCAATCTTCGTGCTAGAATCTACTAGGGTAAATGGCCAAAATATACCTTCATCAATCCCCAGAACTACCCAATGCCAAAATGCAATCGTTTAAAATGATACTAAAATGTTCAACCACCTACCAAAGCAAATTAAAAATAATCATAGCACTCCGAAATTCAGAAAGGCTGTAGAAACATTTTCAATCACAAGAACGTTTTATGATTTGAGGGAACTTTTCGGGCAAAATTTTTAATGGCTGTGACAGCAGTACAAAATATATTATATTCATGTCTCACACCAACTAGTGTGAGGTATAGGTGTGTATGTATGAGTATAATATGAACGTACTCAATAACTGCCTGTTCTCTCCGGTTCATCGATATGAAAGTTCGGGCAAAAACCACAACACCACTAATTTATCACAGATCTATCTCTCTATCAAAAAAGAATAATCAAATTTAATTTCAATTCATTCAATTGCAGTTTATTGTTTGACGATACCGTCAGTAGGAGTTGGTGAAATTTTTACTTTTGGTGCTACTGCTGCTCTCGCTTGGGAACTCCCAAGCGAACCAGGAGATATACTTCTGAAGTATTTCAAGAAAACTACTACAGAACCCCCGACAATACCGGTGAGTGTTCAGTTACTTCTGTCAATTTTATTTTTTTTTTGTTTCAATTGTTCAATTTTTTACTTGTATTTCTTTCCACTGTGAATTCATTTCACGGTTTTTTTTTGCTTAATATGTTTGTTGTTTTCAGCTATCATTTTTAATTTTCAATTGTATTGGTTATTTTAGGGATTTCAAATCATTTTATATAATATTAGATAATGGAAGTCCGAACTAATGAAATTCAGCACTTTTATATTCATTTTAGGAATCTGTAATGTTCAAAATGTTCTCCATTCACTTCCTGACAATAATGACAAATTTCTTACAATTGGTAATTTTTCAGAGGTAATTTCGTTAGGAGCACCTTCTGTTCTATTCATGAGCTTTGTTATAGACTGCGGTTGTGTAATATATACTTTAGATTTCACGAATCTCCAGAAAAAATCTAAGGACGAAGTATCAGATAATTTAGCGCCACCAATCTAAAAAGTTGTTCAACAGTCAGTAATTATGACTGACTCGAAAATTCATTTTTTTTTCGTCAATTATCCAAACCGGTAGATCCCTTTGAATGGCTCGCTAGAATACCTGATATGATGCCTCTGGGTTTTCTTGAATTCTTGAAAAAATATGTGACATCTGAAGTGTACAATGCACAACTACAGTTGATTGAAGAACACTTGAATAAAGAAGAAGTGCTTACAACGAAATTATCCCAGGAAATTTCATAATATGAGAGGTGACTTTGCAAAAATATTTCATCACCAAGTAAATATGATGGCATATTTCCCTGCGAACACGTCATCTTATCGACCGCCGAACGAGATTCGTCTTGATTTTCGGAGACTGGTTTTTTTGTGGATCTATAGATGGCGTTTTGATAGCGGAAGATGCCATCCCATTCACTTTGAAGCTTGTTCTTTTCAGGGCAGTTCACAAATCCAACGAATATACTCAATTATAGTCACGAAATTCAAAGTGAACATCAATTGCTTGAGCCGGAGCTGGAGTGAGTTTCGAATACATTTTTCCGATTATCAGTGTTAGATACATAATAGTGATAATCATCTAATGATAGTTATGATAATTTCCTCTTTTCAGTTGAAAAAAGTTATTACTTAGTGCTTTCTCGGCGACAAGTGATGCAACGATATTGACTTTCTTATGAAGAAGTACTGAAATTGATGCCTCTTTATGTAGATTTTATACAAACTTGATATCTTGTTCCATTCAAAGGATTAAAGGTATAATGGATTGTTACGACCGCAATATATACTGAATACAAATTTGGGAGGTGTTAATGAAAAACTCACACCTCTTCTGGAAGATTTAACAATGAATGCAGCAAAAATTCATGAAATTATCCCACTAGAAACATTGACTTCTCCCACAAATCGTCTAGATCCTCTTTTTTATTTCGATTAAATTTTTTTCAGCATCATCACTATATCGAACACGATGATACCTTTTTCGCAGACCATCATCCTTCAAAACGACTCGATGACTCTTCCAATTACTTTTCCGGTGGCTGGCAGGACGAAAACAAGGGATTTCCTGGATCTGTCAAGAGTTATTATAACCCATTTCTCGTGAAAAAGTTACCGGTTTATGGATACTCCCCTGCTATCACTCCGGAAGTATCACAATATAAAGAGAGTAAGCCGGCAAATAGGAAGTCTTCATATTACAGGGAATACAGGTAAGATGCTCTCATATGAAAATTATTTCAGTCACAACAATGATGAACACCAAAAGAGTGAAAATATGTTTCTTTGTTTGGAACTTGAGATTCAAACTTCACCATAACTAAAAATTTCGAAAATTTTGGAAAAACTATTATTGTTGCCATTTTGGCTAAAATCTTTCGCTTTCAGACACATCATTAATCAAATTCAGTAAAACGCAGAATGGAACCCAAAAAGCAATCTGGGTTGGAAAAAATATCAATTGTTTCTTTGAAAAACATCATATACAGGGTGGCCACTTTTTTAATGGGATTGTATTGGTAACTTTCAAACCATAAGAGAAGAAGTTAGAAATTAGACATTGTGTGCTCAAAATGCTGACCTTGCTCATGATAACACAACTGTACTCTTCTTCGAATATTATTCACTGCACGATTAATTTTCCTCCGAACTCTCTAACAATACTGTGTTGAAGGTCCTCAATATTTTGATATTTCCTCTGACCATAAACTCTATTTTTCAGTGTACCCCATAAGAATGTATCCATAACACTTAAGTCTGGAGACCTTGCTGGCCCCTCACCGGCCCATTATTCCCTGTCCACTTATCACCAAACCTTTCAGTCATGTAATCAGATACTCGTCTGTTAGGGTGCGGTGGAGCACAATCATATTGAAACTAGATGTAGTTATAGTTAGCCAAAGGTAGATCATCCAAATAGTCTTCGAAAATCGACATTAAATACTGCTGATAGGTTTCTTCATTCAGAATTCCGTCAAATAAATGAGGACCCAAAATTCTGTCTGTAAATTTCTGCCCACACGTTAATACTAAATCGCACTTGAGGTCGAATTTCACGGAACTGCCTGGGGTTGTTTATGCTCCAAATGTGGTTGAATTTTGGTTGAATATCCCACAATTCGTAAAAGTGCTTTCATCTGTCCAAATCACATTTTCCAGGAAAACTGGAAAATCGGGTCTTCTTATTAGGCAATTACAAAATTCTAATCGCCTTTCGGGATCACTTATATGCAATTTTTGAGATATGTGTATTTTGTAACATATCAAACGACTTTTTTTGAAATGTCTCCAAGCACTTGTATGACAAATATTCATTTCGGAGGAAATTTGACGTGTAGATTTCCCCAGGTTCATGTTCATCTGCAAATGATTAATTTTTATTGAAAAGGACACAATGTCTAACTTACCTCATACATACCTCATTTTCTTCAGTTTCCTGGTCCATTCTGTCTCTGTATTTAATGAACCAAACTCGGTGAGATTTTGAACCAATAACTTAAACATAGTTCGATGTGGTTGTTGCCTTTCAGGATAGAAGTTTAAATACATTTCCGAAGTCCTAACACTGTTTCTATCGTATTTGTAATAAATATGTATCATATCTCATTTTCCTTCATTCGTGAAAGCTATTTTTTGCCAAATATTCAATGACTTGTACAATTACAAAATGTCATTGAGTGTAAAAAATTGAAAGTCAAATTTAGAAACATCAAATTCAAAGCCTATTAGGATGAGAATTAATTTTTTTCAATATTTCCAATTTTTCGAAAAAAAAATTACTTTTGATACATCATTGAAAAGGTAAAATCTGCTTCTATTCAAAACAGAAAGAATCCAATCTGATGCTCAAAAGAAAAAATAAAGTTGATGATGATATTTTTTTAAATATAGAGCTACATAAACACATGGCATCAAATCGGACAAAACTTTTGAAACAATTCAATACGATGGTCTACTCTTTGGACCGTAGCGAATATTATATGACTTAGATGAATCTAAGTGATACTTTCATTTTTTTTCAATATATATTTAGTTTATTTTTCAGTATATTTTCCTGTATCATCCTTGTTATAACATTAGGCTCATAGTTTTAATATGGATCTAATTCAATTTTTTTCATATTGAGTATGAAAGTGTAAATTGATCTATTCCTTTAGATTGTTCCAAATTGAAGAATTTTCATTTTTATGTTTTCAAGCAGTGATTTTGGAAACGAAACCCCTCCGAACTATGTCCATCCCGTATATCATGAAATCCACAGAAGAACCAGACGAGATTTGTATGGAAAAATCGAAAAACTGTTCACAGCGTGAGTATGAACTAATGTCAATTAGTCGCGTTAAAGAATAAGTTTCTGCAGAGACTGCTTCGAGTTTGATTTTTTTTTCAAATTTTAGTGGAGACAAAATTATTTACATTATTTAAACAATGTGCATGGTATTTTATACAAGAAATTTAGCTTTGAGTAGCTTTTTGCAAAAGTTTCTCGTATAATAATCAATATAACAACAGTACATTGTATATCCACCCAATCTATCATGTGTGCACTTTCTAAGATATTTGAACAGATTATTTTTATCCATTTATATGAATATGTTGAAAAATATATTATACCTCAAAAACATGGCTTTGTAGCGAATAAATCTATCAGCACAAACTTGTTCATTTTCACAAATCAACAATTCAAAACGGTATGTGTTTGTGCTGGATGATGAATTCTTTCATCCACAGATCTATCAACCTCACAAATCTCCACAATAAACCACAAGAGCTACCTCAACTCAAATCAGCCCTTCTTCAAAATGGATTTACAGATCATCAAATTGACAGATCCATCCGTCGTCAACAAACTTCTCCATCCAGTCCCAGAGATCCAAAAGACAACAACGTCTCCCACAAAGCTTTCCTTCTGTACATTAAAGGTGTTACTGACAAAATTGGCCGAATTCTCAAAAAACAGGACATAAAAAGGATTTTTACCGCCAACAATTAAATTTCCACATTCATCCGTTCCCCCGAAGACAAAATTGTCAATGAGTCCCAAGGTATATATGAAATTCTATGCTTCGATTGCCATAGAACATATGTAGGCCAGACTAACAGACGTGTGACAAGCAGAATATACGAACATCAACTTGCTGTCCGAAAGTCAGACCCATCCTCAGCCCTGTCCAAACATCATCAAGAGACAGGACACAATATAGACTTTGCGAACACTAAGATCATCGCCACAGTGAAAACACTACAAGCTCGGATAATTCGCGAGGCCATCGAAATCGAGAAGCGACCTTCCTGATAAATTAATTCTTTTCAAAGACGTTGACATTTATTAGGTTTCAATTTTGAGTTGTCATGCGTTTGAAAACTTCCATCAAATTTGAGTTATGATTTGATGAGCTACTACGCAACGCAAATGTCGTCAAGATGAATAAAACATTTGACTCCACGTATGCCAGTTAGGACGGTATTCATCAATTTCTGAAATAAAAAAGAATTAGTTAACTGCTTGATATCCACTAAGCTTATGTTCTTGAATAATTGGTCACTGGAAAATTGTGGCGACACTTCCATTATAACTTTAAGTATTCGTATCTGTAGTATTTTTAGAGAAAAAACGTTATCCTGCCCATTTTTTGATACTATGAAGGGTCTTCGAGTCATCTACTTCAATTGCAGGTAGGTTAGATTCTTATGACGTAAAAGGTGAGATTTTTGTTTTGTAATTGTTAACCATGAGATGATTCATTGATGAAATAAGGTGATTACTTCAATAACACTCCATTTTATCGTACAATTTGTTTATGTCGACTCAGGTTTTTAAATGATTTTATTCTTTTAGTCCCTGAAATCAAATTCATATTGATAAATTGGGAGCCGTTCAGAGGTGTTTTTTGAAATAACTGTCGTTAAAACATGACGGTTGGTGCATATCCTACTATAGGCGAATCCCACAACGACTTACTCGAAAGAAATATTGTTTTCGGTTTCGAGATAAGATGTGAATACTTTTCATTCTTATTTTCATTAAAAATCATTCACAGTATTACAACCTGCTCTCAACTACTATACATATCGAGTTTTTGTGTTCCTAGAGTGTTGTCCAGAAATAATAGTGATTTTTATCCATGTGTTCGATAGAAACATAAGAAAAATGTTTATTCACCAAGTGCGACACCGGAAATTGTTTTCTGTTGTTATTTAAACTCACGAAATTGTATATCATGTTTAGTCCACTATTTAGTTCACCGCAGTGAAAACAGTATTCAAGACCCAAATCTTCAATCATTTTCTTTCTGCCGCTTCCTGGAACGCCACGGGTTGGGCTGTCAAGACTCGCTTCTTAATTGGATCTCGAAAAATGTTCTCTACAAAAATGCGTCGACAACGGCATCCTTTGTCAACTCATGTGTTTTAAGGATGTTATCTTTAGCCAGGCTAGATACTGTCTGCATGTTTCTCCGTGCCGTTGCCTGCACTCCAAAAGTTGTTTCAGAGATTGTCCTGGAAATTGTGGAGCCCCAAACTATTCCGTGAGTTTCTGTTTCCGCCCTGCCCATAGTGTGTTGATTTTCAAGCTCGTTTCGCTAACCCTCAGTATACATCATTATCAGACATCTAATTTACAATAGGGAGCCCAGTGAGTATATTTTCATACTTGAAATAGCTTATTGGAAATCTTAACAACGTTGCCAATATTCACCTCATTAAATGTAAGCAAGTGGGTATTTAATTTCTTCACAACTGATTTCCAACAAGCGTTGTGCCAGCGACAAACTGCGTATCGTTTACAGTTTACCGGTATATTTTATTTTTATGTTACCAAGTGATATTGACTGATCATGAAAAGTTCATTTCATAACTGAATAGTTTTGTCTTGGTTGTCTTTTGCCATTTTAGCACTGGAGGTGAGTTGAGCAGAATATATCAATAGGAGACGTCAAACTGACACCTGCGTGATGTGACTATTAAGACTACTACTTTCATTACAGAAAGTACATTTCCATTAAAAACCCGCAAGAATACAAAGTTATCAAACTAGCTGAAGACGCCAAACTGACAGACTATATGATAAATAATATACACTAACAGGCATAATAAGTGCATTAGTACGAATTTATGAAATTTCAGTTTTTTTTTCAAACTATCTATAAGTGATGAATAGAAGTCGATAAACGTAACAAACAAACGATATTGTATTTTTCAATAATTTATTCAGGAAGACAAAAATGAAATAATTATGAGAATCCATAAAATGAAATAAAATGACAGAGTTCCAAATGAATGAAAAGTGTACATAATAGTTGTTCTACTTTCAGATAAATGATAAATCATGTAATTGTTTAGTGGACACTGGAGCGGCGGTCACATTGGTAAGAAAAAGTCTGGTTCCAGAAATCGATATTAATTACAAGCAAAGAAGAGATATTCATCTCGTCAGCGTTACCGGACATCAGCTGAACATTTTTGGAACAGCAACCTTAGTTTTTGGAATCAAGTCAGGGACGGAAGAGAGAAACTTTGAAGCATATGTATGCGAAGATGAGACTGCGGGAATTACACCAGTTATTTCAGGAAGAGATTTTTCAATTGCAAATAATGTACATCTGATCTATGGACCGAAGCCCGTGATGCTTTTATAGGAACGCATTGTACCTTTCCGCTCGAGAAACGAAGTAGAGGAAGGGATCTGTAGAATTGAGAAACAAGTCAGACAATGTTTTTGGAATGGGATACGCGAGGACTTGTATGAAAAAACTTATGGAAGAAGAAACATGGAAGGAAGAAATCAAAATTTACGAGGAGATGAGCAAAGAACACCAAATGGTTGGGCCGAGTGGCTCGTGCAAATTCGACAATTTTATAAAATGTCAAAACGGAACGAGGTGAACACTTCAGAAGAGAAACAAGGACAACCGGAACCAATAGTCTTGGTAGAAAAAACGAAAAGAAGGGAGAATAGATTAGTCCAGGAAATGGGGACACAAACCGAAGCAGAAACAGAAGAGAAAGTTCAGGAATCGGATGAGAAATTGAGCCACGAAAGAGAATATCTGAACAAGGTGGAAGTAATTATTCAAGAATGTGGAGAACTGAGTGAGGACGACTCAGATTACGAGGGTTACAATGAAAATATGACCCGACCGAGATTTCCAATGAAGAAAAAGAGGGGAAAACCTCAGCGAGAGGAAAGGAAGAGAAAAGAAGAGTTGCAACAGGAACAAAAGGAAATCCGGGAGTGAAGAAAAACAATCTTGAAGGAGATAGAGAAATGAAGAAAATTTTATGGAAAATAGAAAAGATGGGAACAGGAGAAGAAAGAGCGGTTAAAAAAACGAAGGAGAAACTGATGGTAGGGGAAGAACCCCACTGATGGGAAACGGACGTAGTAGCAGGCTATGACTTCGATATTCCGGCCAGGTCAGAAGTGGTGATAATGGGAAACTTAAAGAAAAATATAACAGGAAAATTTCTAGTTCGCGAATTGGTGGAAGTAGGGAACTCTCACGTAATTACCGCAAAAACCTTGACGGAAAATGGTAGTCAAGTACCGATAAGATTGATGAACTTGTCATGGAAAGATGTGGATAAAAGAAGAAATCAAAAAATTGCGCATGCAGTGGCGTGTGGAGAAGAAGAGAAGGAAATTGATAGAGAGAGGTTAAAAATTCAAGGTGTTGATTTCTCAAATGATAAATGGATCGAATACGGATTTGAACTGGATCATCTAAAAATGGAAGATGAAGAAAACTCGATTAAATTGCTGAGACAATACAAGGATTTGTTCAGAGACGACGACGACGAACTCATTAGCAGTACCGAGATGAAACACAGCATAACGTCAGAACCCGGGGCACAACCCATATGCCAAGCGCCATATCGGATACCGTATAGACAACGGGAAGTTTTGCAACAGGAAATTGATAAGCTGTTGAAAGGAAAAATCATCAGGCCATCTTACAGTCCATGGTCGGCACCACTGGTATTAGTGACAAAAAAATCATCGACTGGAGAAGAAAAAGTGAGAATGTGTATTGATTACAGAAAACTCAACAGCGTCACGAAGAAGGAATATTATCCTTCACCAAATATATCAGATTT
>WOGR01001299.1:0-20412 GCA_015342045.1 Leptinotarsa lineolata | reverse complement strand
TATTTTATTTTTATTATAATTAATTTTTTTGCCCTATTTTACGAGAACGGATCAACCAATTTCAGTTTTCTAAACGGGGTTGAGTGAGGATTTTTAAGATCTTTTAAATGATGTGTTACAAGATAGGGGGTGCCATTTAAAATTATCAAGGGGGGTAGCTAGGGATACGGGGGTTAAACCTAAAATACCACTGGCACTGGTTTCAAATTTCCTCCTCGATATCTAAATTGAACGAAGTACTAGGGGTGGGAAGTTTTGAAATGAAGGCACTGTATGTAGTAGTTTTTAACGTACGTCAACAATGAATATTTCTAGTGTGCGACAATCAGGTATGATATCAGTTATAATATTATCAATACAAGAGGCAGACTTGGAAGTGATTCTAGTAAATTCATTAATAGTGACTTTTACGACGTGTTACATTCAGAAGGGAAAATTTTGTAACTCAATCTTCTAGAATGTTTAGAAATCAATAGATTCAAAAATTCAGGTATTTTACTGAACGACCAATTAGAATCAAATAACTCCCCGTTACTAAATATGTTTTCAAATGTGGAAACTGGTTCATAAGCTCAGGTAATTCATTACAAACTTGGGTACGTATGAAATATTAAATGACCAGGTGTATCGCAGGTACTTGGAATGTAGGCAAAGTTATTTAAAGTATTGTTTATGTAGAATAAGTTAGTGAAGTAGTGAAGACACGCCAGAAAAAGCCATTGTATGGCGAAACACCTGTTGCGTATTTGTAAAACTGTTAAATGAAAATCTCACAATAAAGTTATTCTTGATTACAGTATGAAAACCTAGAATGGAATAAAAACTGGAAATGACAACTAATTTGACAAATGTAGCTTTAATAAGATGTCCATGTAATTCAATGCTCATATAAAAAGTTGTAGTTTCATATATTTTTTTCGTGTAATATGAAAGCAGTTGTTTCAGGAGGGTTTTTTCTTCCAGTTCGTGTCTGAAAGTTGCATGATCTACATATACTTGTTGAAAGTCCCTTTCTTTCCCATTTATTATTTAAGTTTTGTTATTCTCCTTTCTAATCTCCTTACAGTCATTATCATTACACGTGTGTATTTGCAGATAACCACAATGACTTATTGCTTGTCCCAGACCAATCCAAAACGATTAATTATAGTTTATCCACCTCAAATAACGTTCTTTCCAGAATCACTAGAAACGTGCGAGATACGAAATCTAAATAATTCGAAAACTATTATAGTTTGACGTAATTCTCATTTAATTTTCGTACCAGTTCAGCTCAATATGTTATTATCTAAAGTAATATCAAAAACAGATAAATTTTTATCAAATGAATTTCATTGTAGAACAGAACATGGTTCGTAAACCTAGTAATTGAATATATACAGGCTATTTATTTTATCATGTGGTAATAACATCGCTATATTCTAAACCGTACTCGATACGAATACGATTAAATGGAAAAAACGGTAACTGTCATCGGGAGCAATACAATGGCCGAAGAAAATTCACGGGGACTCTCGCCCTTCTCGAGTAATACAGGGAGAACCAAAAATGCTGCTTTTAGTTTTTCCCGAAAGATCATGATAAAATAAATCGTTTTTCTGTTCGATTGTTGTCACTGACGAAAAAAAAACGAAAAATAGCCCTCGAGGAGGGCGAGAGTCCCCGTAAATTTTCTTTGACCGTTGTATTGTTCCCGATGAAAGTTACCTTTTTTCCCATTTATTCGTCTTCGTATCTGTTACGACCTGTATTTCGATCCAGACTACCTTACGCTATATCTGGTTCTACAACATTTTTGACGTTTCCTAACAAACCTTCAACGAGTTTTCCGCAATAGTTGTTTAATTTTAGACACAATAGTAGTGAACTGAAGATAATATCACGCATATCCGAACCTAACCTTCAATTTCGGGTAATAATGATTTGGAAACGTTCCGACCTACCTCGTCTACACTTCATCGCCAATCTAAAATTTCTTTCCACTTCGAAGCGATTGTTTTCAAGACAAATCGAACGATGACGATGTTAATAATAACAATAAATTTTATTGTTACCAGAAATGAAGCCTACAGGAAGCACATTGAAAATATAAATCTATCAAATTCATTTCCTGACCTCAAATTGAGAAAGGGATACGATTTGCAGAAGTGAGGACGATAAAAAATCGAAAAAGCGATACGACCCCGTTTTAAAACGACTGATTAGTAATGTATTTCGACCTCCAGGAGCGAAACGCCTTGTATGACATCGCGAGTAATGAAGACACCCATTGATTCAGTCGCATACGCAATAACCTTGACGTCTCAACGCTGCTGACATATATATCTCCGCATAATTAATCAGTTGAAATGAAAAATAATCGAGAAACTGTTAACTGTGTTAGAACGAGTCTTCTAATTATCTGTTTGGGATGCAATCTGTTGCGTTTTGTCCGTTTTTATCAGTCTACTTCAAACTGTAATACCTCTTTGAGTACTTATTTAATTCAACGGAAAATAAAAAAGTTCTATTATTAATAATTAAATATCAACACTTGCTTACAAAAAGGATTTGAAACTTTAATAAGTTTTAATTACATGCGAGCGCTTTCGATAGCAGACTGTGCTATCGTCTTCGCGGCTCTACTGAACATTTTCTTGTCTTGTTTGCTCTTTTATGCTTTCAGATCGTCTCAGCCAGGTATTGGCTTGAGTAGGTACTTTGATTGCCCTTTTATCTCGGTGTTCGATCAAGTTTGCTTGTACCTGGGTTATACCAGGTAATATTCTTTGTGTGGGTGTTTCTTTAGGTTCATTGTTTCTAGGAACTTGTTTCGTTTTGTGGAATATGTTGAATGTTAGGTCTTGTTGGGTTTTGATTTGTATTTGTTCCTCGATAAGAGAAATACGCTTTTTGAATTTATGGATGTTCAGGTTTTCGCAGATACGGTTCCTTTATTTATTTGTTTGATGAGTTTGATGTTTTCTGGTGGGGGAAAGTTATGATTGTAGAGCCACGAAGATGATAACACAGTCTGCTATCGAAAGCGCTCGCATGCAATTAAAATTTATCAAAGTTTCAAATCCTTTTTGTAAGCAAGTGTTAATATTCAATTACCAATAATAAAACTTCGGAAATGAAGGAAAACCAGTTGCATCAATTAAAAAAAAAATCTAAAAATATAAAAAATCAGAGACGTAATAAAATAATTATTTTTACTTCCATGATAAAATCGGAGTATATTGAAGAGAGAGTAGCAAGGCCAACAATAATGTATATTAATAATTTCGTCCGCCATCTTGGAGCCACCATTTTGATTTTTTGCATTGATAAACCATTCATAATTTCCGACGCTAAAAACCACCACTTATCAATTTTCAATCAAATCAGACCATAATTTCGAATCTAGTCCATGCAGCTCTACTTTATCCAGTTCAATTTTCCGAATCTTTAGAAAATCAAAGTACCGTGCATTTATCATAAAACATTAAAAACTATACCTATTAACTATACCAATTCGTATTAACGAGAAAAGTGAGAGTGCTAAGAATCACAGTTATATCATTAATAGACTGACAACAAACAAATATAATGTGGTTTCACGTTTGAGTACCCACGGTGACAAAAGGAAGTGGCTAAAGTAACACCCTCCGGGAATATAATGAATGGCCCTTGAAAATTTTGATAGATAAGATTTTGACTGAGGACAACATAATACTTATTAGGAATAGATTGAGAAATGGAGCAAGTAACCGTAATCATTTTCCTGCAAGAATATAATTACAACACAACAACATGGTTTCTGTTCAGGACGATTACATATGAACAACATTTACATGCCTTGTAGACAGGCAACCAAAAAGATTCTATATATACCGATTTCTCGAAGGCATTTGACAGGGTTAATCATTTGTTGTTGTTGGAAAAACTGAAAGCTCTAGGTTTTGGTACCGGTATAATAAATTGGCTGAGAAGCTTTCTAACATAACGTTTTCAGTGTTTTAGAATCAATAATTACATTTCCTAAACAATTCCTGTAGCTTCCGGTGTGCCACAAGAATCACATTGTGGACCATTACCGTTCAATCTACTTGTTAATGACATTGGTAATTGTTTACAGTATGCAGAGTTTTTACTATTTGCAGATGATTTGAAATTATATTTATCAGTTAGTGATGTCTTAGACAGTCAGATTCTTCAGAACGAATTGGATATTATACATGGCTGGTCTTTAATAAACAACTTGTACCTGAACATAAAAAAATGCCATGTCATCACTTTTTCCGGATCAAAAAGTATCCTTTACTATGACTATAATATTGATGGAAAAGTACTCGACAGGGTAAACGAAATAAGAAACCTTGGGATCACTTTAAATTTTTTCTGTTTCTCTTCGTGGGAATGAGAATTGAACTTTGTAACTTTCTGTCGAAGTCAATTTAGTTTCCCAACTGAATAATTATACTTTTCCTTTGCTTTTATGGTATCCGGTAATTAATTTTCACAGACTCCTACATCGAATGTGCCTAGAAACAATAAAATTCACGCCATACGCAAGAAAATTCATCAGAAATACTTCATAGTTACGTTCACAGTTATATCGACAGCCTCAACAGATTGAGCGATACATAATTTGAATTCCCATTAAAAATATGACAGAATTGATGGATGTTGAAGTTGAATCGGCAATGAAAAGTAGTAGGTCCATGATATTAATTTAGAAAAATGTGTTTCACAGAGAATTTTCATGGGAGGGTCAGAAGATAATCCGCAGTTGAGCTCATCTCAATGGACCACGGTTTTAGACAAATAATTAGGCTGCTTTGGTTGATGGATTAGATGCTTTTTGAAAGTTCCTAGTTGCTAGGAATAATTGAAATACCTGCCATATTCATCAAATTTGGGAAGCATTCTCGTTTCGTCGTAAATAATGGCTTATTTACAAAGCGATTTTAAGCAATACAGCATCAATCCTTATCCAATTAAGTACTGTCGTGATTTTAAAATACAGCAAATTAAAATCATAAGTATTCAAAAATCAGGTGGAGAATTTGGATATCACATAGAAATTTTCAAAATCAAATTGGTGAAGTCTTTCAAACATCCTGTATAAACAGAGTAAAACCAAATTCAGTATTCGACATAAAAACTGACCAACAGAAATCGGGAATTTTTAATCGGTGAATGTGAGAAATTGGCAAGGTACAATGAAAAAGAAGGTAGATTATAATCAAACCATAATAAAATTAGATAACAAGAGGTAAAAAACAAGAATTAATTATCAAATTATTCAAAATAACTAACAACATTGATGAAGTTTGACATTCAATTGTTCCAGGACATGCTTCAATAATTTTAACATGAAAGAAAATACTAAAGACTGAATTTTGGTAAATAAGATAAGAATCTTATAGAATTTCAGGCTTTGTAGAGATGTCACTAGTATTTTCTAAGACTCAATAATTATTTTGTAATAAATTGTCAAAGATTAGCGATTAAGAAATTTTCAGTATTGTTGCTAGGAAACGCAGACATTTTTTGTCAACATGAACTCCAGAAAAGTTTCCAAAGCAGGGATGTTGTGCAAATTGAATGCAATGAATTTCAAATTATAAATCCATCTTTTTGTCTATAATTAGTTAGTGAAAGTATCATGATAAATTCCAAGTGCCATTCAAAAGTTTAGAAAGACAATATTATCTCATATTATATATTCCTAAAAGACATTCCATAGTGAATGCAGAAAATCCATTTCCAAATTCACAAAATGGCGAGACTTCCATGTAACAACACTCAGGTGAAGAATTCATAAGCAATTTTCTTTTGTTTTAGAGCAATATCCAAGAGTGATGTTAAGTTCATCATTGCCCTTTTCATAAACAAACCGAATTCAATGACCTGAGTCATAGAATCTTGGTACTTTAGAATATTTAGGATAATTCAAAGGCGAATCAGGCTTTCCAACATAAAATTGTTAGATTATTCGATGTTGTCAACTTGTAAATTGCTAACGAAACATTTGAAACACTTTACATTCGTTTTCGATATATTGAAACTGAGAAAATTTGCGTCACATAGTGTGAACTCACCTTCAGTATCAATAGATGTCAGATCATTTATAAACAGGGAATAATAGTGGACCAAGAACTGTTCCTTGAGGAACTCCACAGTTTGTTTTACCTTCAAAAGCCGCGCTTCGCCCCCTAGCACTTTATGATTAGCAGCAGTCGTACGCGACTACATGTATATTTAGTATCAGCACTGCACCCGTGCGGAGCCAGGGCCGTTCGCTAGTTGTAAATAAAAACTAAAAATGAACTCCTCGTTATATTTTGCACAATTCGAAGGATGCGTTGGCGTTGGTAGATCGATACGCATCTCGTGTGGGATTCTTCGAACAGAACGTCGTCTATTATTTTCCCGAAAGAGGCGCATTTCTTCATCGAAACCGTTTTGTATATTCGCCATATGCGCTCGATTGATGACCTTGTTATTCGAGCTGCGTTATTTTCGGATTCAAAATATCCCAGTTCGCTAACAAGCTTGTTTGTCTCCCAATAAAGTGCGCTTGAATTCATACATATATATTATTCCATAGATTGCACTTGATAAACAATTCATTATATTTGAATTATATCTCGTCTCCGGCATAATATGACTTTATTTTGAAAATGTCGAGTGTTTACTGCACGGTTGTTTTTTTTTTGAGAGTTTGTATTATAGGAGGGGTTTCGAAATGTCATCATTTTTATACGCCATGTTTTGACGTCATTGGTGGCATAAGTAGGCCGCCATCTGGAGGTAAGTTGACCAAATTCCTAGTTCAATACTACTGAGTTGTGAAATATTAAAAATAATCTCATTTAGTGAGAAAATCAATTCAAAATATTTCATTTCTCTGCAAAAAATAAGGTGAATATTCAAAATTCGCGGGCTACTTACATACTTATATAGTACTTTTCCCGAACAGAGTGGACTGGATCCTCCGGGAGAGGAAAATATTAAGAGCAGATAGTTGTTAGTTCACAGATGGATCAACACCAGCGACACATTGAGTCAATTTTTCTGCGATATGAACACATCATCAAAACAAGTGAAAGAGCCCCAAACACATATTCCGTATCTTACTCTTGAATCGATCTGTTTCTCCGTCAAAACTAATCTCATGTTTCTGAATAGATAGCTGACAGAGTTAAGTTTCTAAATTACTGACTGACAGTGTCTCCTCCAGTCAAGGCACTCATCGATGTACAGAAACCGTGCACATGATACATTTTCCAAAACTACATCATTAATATTAACATAAATTGTAGGCACTTGTTTTTGCTGTTCAATGAAGTGTTATATGGAGATTTCAAAGTGTCATTGAACGTTGTACTATGCTTCTGTAAATATTAATGATGAAAGAGTAAATTGTACGAGGGGGGTCCCAAAAGTACCCGGCCTGACCTACAAAGCATATATTTCAAGTTTGAAAACACTGCTTTGTTTGGTAATTGTTTGGTAATTGTTTGGTAGCCATCAATAGCCAACGTTTTCAGTGAATTTATCGAAATGGGAACAATTTGTCATCGTCATGTGGTACAGTACTTATATTTGGAAGGCATCAGCCCAACCAATAAGTCTACTCCTTCGTTTACAACAGTAATACATTAAGTAGCAGACTCTAAACGAAGCCGCACGAGCTGCCAAGACGGGCATCGCATTGGTCGACCAAATGAGGTGATGACTCCAGAAATAGTCGAGAAAATCCACAAAGTTGTACAGAATGACCGTAAACTGAAAGTGTGCGAGCTAACAGACTCCATAGGCATTCCAAAAAGTGCGGTACATCGTATATTATCTGAAAATTTGGATGAGAGAAAGCTGTGTGCAAGATGGGTGCCGCGATTGCTCAATCTCGAGCAAAAACAGTATCGTGAAGATGTTTCAATTGAGTGTCAAGCGAAATTTCACAGCAACAAAGCAGAATATTTGCGTCCTTTCATGACCATGGTAGAAACATAGGTTCATCACTTGACACCCGAGACAAAAGAACAAACAAAACAGTGGACTCAAAGGAGAGAACCGGCTTCAAAGAAGGCGAAGACCGTTTCATCTGCAGGCAAGGTCATGGCATTGGTTTTTTGGGAAACGCGTGGGATAATTTCACTAGTTCACAGCCAATTTACGACTGTAATGCCAAAGGCAGTTCCTTGTTAATTTTAGGTCTCTAAATGCGAAAATGATAGTAAAAATTTCCTAACACGTAAGATTTTTGAGTTACGATTTGTTTCACAAAAATTTAATGAACACGACATTCCTAATTTGCTTTTCGCCTAAAACAAGTTTAAAAACCGTTCTGCTCCATAATGTCCCTCTATTTCTTTTTCACATGCAGTTGCCATGAAGGAAACACACCAAAGTATGTCACTTATTCTAAATAGAATAAGTTATAATACGTATAAGTGGCAAATATGTGGTGACCTTAAAGTCATAGGACTACTACTAGGTCTTAAGGGCGGATTTACGAAGTTTTGCTGTTTTCTCTGCCTTTGGAACAGTAGGGCAACACAGAGACATTATCAAGTAAAAGAATGGCTTCCAGGTCAAGCTAACGTCAAGAATATACCTCTTGTTTATCCCAAAAACGTTTTGTTACCTCCGTTACACATTAAACTGGGGTTAATGAAAATTTTTGTGAAAGCGGTAGACAAAGAAGGTGCTGCGTTCAAATATCTTAAACACGTTTCTCCAAAATTAACTGATGCAAAGCTCAAGGAAAGTATATTTGTTGGACCACAAATTATAAAAATACTAAGTGATCACCAGCTTATTCAAAAATTGAGTTGAATTAGCTGCGTGGAGTTCTTTCAGAAGAATTGTTTCGGAGTTTTTAGGCTACAAGAAAGTAGAAAATTATGCACAAAAGACTTCATTTGAATGTTTTTTAATGTGTATTGTAATTAAAGCCTGTTGTCCTCAAAATATATTGTTTTTTTCTTGTTTTGATCTTATATTTTCCTATAATCTGTGAACATTTTTGTATAGAATGAAAATAACTATAATTCAAAATCTATACGTAATGGAAAATTTTTGGATGTTGAATTCGCAGTCAGGATACTTTAAACTCTCATGTATAGCCATTTTAATATTAGTCGAAATTTTTTTTTCCATTTGTTGGCTAGTGTTTCCATTGACTATCCTAGAATAGGTAAAACTATCAACGGCGAGTATTATGTGAATCTATTGCAACTTTTGAGTGAAGAAATCAAGCGAAAACGACCGCAATTGGCTGATAATACAAGTGTTTTTCCATCAATATAATGCACCAGCTCGTAAATCCATTATCGCAATGACCAAAATTACCAAATCAAAGTTTAAATTGCTTTCTCATGCACCCTATTCGCCAGATTCAGCCCCCTCATATTATTTTCTGCTCCCGAACTTGAAGGAATGTCTCAGTGGTCAAAGATTTTCCAAAGACGAAGAGGTGAAGTCGGCAATTGATGGCTATTTTGAGGAGCAAGACGGTTCTTATTATAAAAACGATATCGTACTTCTCTGATCACCCTCGTATATCTTGTAGTTTTTTCCGTATCATATTGGGCGCCGAATCGAATTTTTCAGATCCGGACGGAAGTGTCCATTGACCTCAAATTCGAATTCAGTATTCCCAAATGGATGCACGTTGGCATCAATATTTATATCATGGGCAGCAATGTCCTCCGTCGAATCCGTCAGAAATTTGCATCCATATGCGCCTCTCAGATTATATAAAACCGGGTTAATACTGAACATTTCCCGAGAGACGTTACTTTTGCAGTTTGCTGCTAATCAAGAAAGTCTCCAGCGAAATCATTATAGCTCGTGTGCACTCAGAATGATATGCATGGGAGGCAGACAATCTTGTAGGCGGAAAGCTTTTAACAAAACTCCAAAATTCGGTACTCAATTATAAAGAGCTTTATCAAAATCGAATAAATTATAAACGCATTCCATCTTATTCGTAAATCATCATAAATGTCGAATAATCACTAACGTATTCGATCACAATTGTACTTGACCGTAATCGTATTCAGCAGAATATCATAGTTCGTGGGCTTGAGTGCAATATTGAAGATACCTCAGATTGCACTTATTACCCTCAGCCCACTCCCTATAACCGCCCAACTGTCGGAAGGTTACGCCAATTCTTGCGCATCCAATTTATGGGAGTACGTTGTAATGCAATACATTCTGATAGATTACGACTTCTATAGTGTTCGATTTCTGTACTTTTCGATGTGAAACATTCAAAGCCGCACGTTAAACCGATTGCTGGTGTGGCGATGCATGCCGTGGCGACGGGTCGGCATGCGCAAGCGACTGTGCGATTCCCTTCCCACTGGTTCGGTATTAAGCTACCTCCCGCCACACTGAGCTTGGATCCCTATAGTGTATACAGTTAAGTTTACTACAGTATACATAACTTGTATTTTTCTGTCTGACAGTGTTAATTTAGAAAGTGAAAGTGAGCAGCCTGCTGCAAAAAAACAAAGTCTCATACATACAATTGAGCGATTTTTATTTTTCAATGCGAAATACTTTATTGGATATACAGCCAAATGGAATAAATTCATTATTACGGTTACTGTACATATTTTTAAAAAATCCTGAAACACGTCGAATTTAAATTATAATTTGACATACTTCAACGGAAAATGCCAACCCTTCCTTGAACCCCCGTCGAATGACTGGTACAACCCCCAATTTTTTAAATTGGAAGTATAGGCTTGTGATATATCGTTTGGTCCCTTCATTCTTTATTCAAAACTGTTATTACTTTCAAGTTTATTGGAACAATTAGGATAAAATAAATTGAAATCATGTGGTTACTGGAATTCGATAAAATACACTCAAAACTTATTTCATGTTGAGGTATTGATAATAAGTAAGTAAGCAAAAACCATAGCAATGTTCTTTTTGGATGGTATCCTTTGAAAAACTTGTAAATAATTTCCGTGACAACGTTAGTTTAAAACGCCTTGTCAAATTGCTTTGTATGTGACAATATTAGTTGTCAGTATTTTAATTAAGTTTAAAGTTCGTTAACTTCAAGTCTGACAAATGGTTAAATTAACGGAAATGCATAAAATAACAGTTCTACTAATGACTGGTTACGGAGATAAAACTCGAACACAACAGGAAGTAGCTCGCCTATTTCATGAAAAATTTCCTAATTTACAGCCCATATCTCATGGAACAATAAGCAAAATAGAGAAGCAGTTTCGCGAGTTTGGTCATGTGGGGCAGATGAAAAAAGCAGCTGCCAGTGCAATAAGCGATGAACTTAAATTAGATGTGATGCTTGAGTTCGAGGAAAACCCACATACATCGAGTAGACAGGCATCCACTACATTCAATGTTGGCCATACATCGATAGTAAACATATTAAAAGGAAATAAAATGCATCCCTATAAAATGATACCTACTGAGGAGCTCATGCAAGACGATTTTGATAGAAGGACTTATTTTTGTGAGCAAATTATGGACATGTTGGATAACAATATCATCCAATTAGAAGACGTTATGTTTTCTGTACTTTCTCTCCCGAAAAAGATTTTGGTTAAAGTTTTTGAAGCTCCTGCATGTGCAGAGTTTGGTATCATGTTGCTCTTCACGTACTCTCAACTTGCAATACACTATATCGTTATCAGAAATGTTGTGAGGTATAATACCCTTCTCCACCTCAGTGCCCTCTTGGACTATAACATAGTCCTAAAGATTTGCCGACGTGGCTGTAACCCCAGTAGGAACATCTATCAACTTCTTTACAGTTGTTCTCATTATTCAATAAATTCAAATCAAAATCCCCCTTGTATATAATTTCGACTGCCGCAGACTGCAGAGCCGGCACCCGAGTCACCGGACTTACTTGACGCAGCTAGATGCATAAACTGTACGTCGCGTATACTTTTCGATTTCAGTAAAATTGCAACTATTCGGAATACTTTTTCGATTCAAATTAAAAATGTCTTATTATACCAATTAGTTTCGATTGAAATATTAAGATTGCGGAATAACATATATAAATTGTTGGTATTCAAGGTGGAGCTTGAATTGAAGGATTGTTTTCGTGAGGTATGTGAAACAGTGAAGAGTGGCAATTCTTTTTTCATTTCAGTCCCTTGTATCTGTTCAGTTAGGAATCACACGTTGAAAGGTAAGACCTCATTAATCCTTAGCTCGCACAAGTTTCTCAACTTCTGAGAGTTGTCGTTCGTGTGGGGGCGACAGCTGATTAACGGAAAAACAGATTTCATTGGTGAGTTTATTTCATTTTCCCTTTCGTTTGAGTTATCTCAGTAGAGTTAGGGTGTAGTCACTATCATACTCGTAATATCAAATTATACACGTGAATTTCTGTAGAAGCGTACATGCAAAAATTCAATACATAGTGACAATTATTATTGAATATTTCTTCCTATTAGTTCTGTTTGAAACACTATCGGTTTTATCGTCAGGAAGAAGCATTTTTTCGCTGTAAACCTCTTTTTTTTTAGCCTAACGTTATTTTTATCGGTTTGAAGGAAATAACCTCTATAAAAATTTGGTGGCAATCACCAAAAATAAATCCCTTGAGTACCTAACAGTTTATAGAGAAGTTGTTCTGCACTTTTCCGGAAATTGTTTTCCACCGTTACTTGCTTGAGATCCATTTGTCTGTCAGCCACAAACTACAATGGAAACAGCCACAAAACAAGCCTCCTTAATCGAAATTTCATTATCCCCCGACCTTCCACTACTTTTTTTCGTCGACTCTCAACCGGGCTTCACCAAAACGCAATTCGAAACTCAACAGGTTGCCCATAAATTCGGATGCCTGGCGGTCAAGGCCGTCGTTGTTCCCCCACCCGATCTATGGGGATTGAGGATACACTCCAGGGTCGATATTTACACCCCGACCTTAGTTAATTTCTCCTAAAAATTAAGTTACGGCCCTTCATCAACGGGTATGATATTTGGCGAACGAGGCCTTACAATAGGTGTAGGACTATGGATGTGTACGGGGTCTATAGAAAATTTAATTGTAATTTAAGGCTTTTTCACAGTTGGGACGATGAAATATCACACGTGCGACATCAATTTGTGTGTCTGAAATGAGTGAACAAAGTAATGAAAACGAAACGCCGTGGCTGATGATCCGATTTACTTGATCTTTCAAAAAAGAATTGCTGTCAATCATGAAATTTAGTAAAAAGTTATGACGTGTTACGATTTTTTGAGTCAAAGAAATTGTCAGCTTCTCATTATCATTTTGTAAAAACATCATACTCCAACTCCGATATATCTATCTGTTCTATCTAGATCAGTTATTCCCGCCATGGCTGTGCAACGGCACGCGATTAGTCATTAAAAAATCAATGAAAAACGTTTCCGAAGCCAGCATTTCAAATGGCAAGTTCCGAGGTGAAAATATATCAATACCACGAATCCCTATTATACCTACAGATGTGCCAAATCATTTCAAACGTGACTAATGACTAATAATAAGTCCCAAAGTGCATGCTTCCGAGTGGAAAAACGATCCAGTTTGTGTTAGCTAAACATGGTCTAACGAAAAAGTTTATACCCACTATAGCATTAAGGGATTAATATTATTTATATTGTGAAAATTCCATAATCGTTAGGAAAGAAGAGGGAATTGACATAAATAAAATCTGGCTACCTGTCCTCAATTACTCACATATAAGGCCATTTAATTAGACCAATAGGAACAAAGAGTGAGAACAACTCGAGTATGTCGTCCGTTACCTCTGGCAGACGACGGCCAACAATTCCGGAAAATAGCTCTTATATACTATATATACAGAAAACATGAGTCGTGAGGCCGGAGACATGAGTTTGTTGAAGAATTTCATCTTTTTCAGACGTTGTGCATGACTTCAACGTTTGTCTGAACTCTATTTTTCAGCTGAGCTCAGTAAAGCTTGGTTCAGCCTGATGCACGGAAAATCTAGCCCTCAATTATGCATTTCCACCAATTCAACAAACCCTTAAACTTCTTGGCTTGTACCTGAGATGGAAGGCGTTGAAGCTACAGTAAAAAGATTTGCGTAAGGTCAAGTTAATAGTAATCGATGTACTATTTTTATCCGGCATTTTTCTGGTGCACTCCAACGGAAAATGTCGCCCCGTTTCTAGAGAGAGAACGTTGCGGTAGGTTGAATAATCGTTTTTATTTTCACGTCACTTTACATATCTACATAATGGTGTAGCGGCAATGATAGCGATCAAGACTGCAAAACGCTAACTCGGTCGTGCAGAATACCATCATCGGGTCTCCGAGGTCAGGGATGTTGTTTCCTGTTCCATTCGAAACCGGGTTTGAGGTAGTCGCTGACATCGGAAATGATGTAATGAACACGATCCCAACTGGCGGTCGTCTTTTCATTCACTCTGGATATACATTCTTGAAAAAAAGTTCGATGTTGGTCTTTTCTCTGGTCCGATGATCACGAGAGAGTAACCTGGAATTTCTTTCTGGGGGAGTTTTGAGGAGTGGTGGGGGTCTTCAAATCTAGATGAACTCTTTTTAGTTAAATTACAAACACTCAGTAAGTAAGTGGTAGGAATAACTTTCTTACTCATCATTCACCTATAAGTTTGTTCTACAATTTGAAAAACATCGATATTTTACTGAACTACAGCATTTAGTTCGAATGTGCTGGCCGATTTCAAAGTGTGCTAGGCGTTTTCAAGTATGTTGGACGATTTTTAATTGTGTTGGGCAATTCTCAAGTGTGCTGGGCGATTTTTCATTATGCTGGGCAATTTTCAAGTATATTGGGCGATTTTTGAGTGTGCTGGGCGAATTTTAAATGTACTGTTCAAAGAATCGTCTTCAAATTCTACATTATGAATAAATCCGTAAGTTCACATTGACAGTAAATTACTGTACTTTTCCAAATATTTGAAGGGCTCAGAAGATTATCGTACTCTAATGACTTACCTAATCTCCGGTAATTCTGCAAATAAATATATCTTCATCAACAGATAATCTGTTCAAGTGCAATGAGCAACCAACGTCTTTCTGGAGGGGAGAAACACCATAGATCAGAGTTGTGGGAGGTTTGAAATCTGGATAAGTTATTTTCAGTTAAATTACAAACGCTCATTAGATGACAGGCAGATTACTTACCTATCATTTAGCTATAAGTTTCTTCCACAATTTGAAAACATTGATATTTCACCAAACTCAACCTTTGGGTTAAGTGTCCTAGGTGTTTTGAAGTGTACTGGGTGATTTTTAAGTATGCTGGGCGATTTTTAAGTGTGCTGGGCGATTTTTCATTGTGCTGGGCGATTTTTCATCATGCTGGGCGATTTTCAAGAGTACTGAGTTATTTTTGAGTGTGCTGGCTAATTTAAATGAATGAATTATCTTTCAATTCAACAATATTATGAATAAATCCGTTCATATATACAGTAAAACACGGTACTTTTCAAAATTACAAATTCTCATTAGATGAGAAGCAGATACTTATTTAGCTGTATATCCTCTTACAATTCAAAAACATTGATATTCCACCAAATTAAACCATTAGGTTGAGTGTGCTGGTCGATTTTTGAATATTAGGAGCGGTTTCAAAGTATGCTGGGCGTTTTTCAAGAATGCTGTGGGATTTTTGAGTGTACTGGGCGATTGTTTAATATTATGAGAGACTTTTAAGTTCGCTAGGCTTTTTTCAAATTGCTGATCGATTTTTTTAGTGTCCTAGGCGACTTTTCAATATTATGTGCTATTTTCAAGTTTGCTTGGCGTTTTCAAGAGGGCTGGGCGATTTTTAAATGTACTAGGCGATTGTTTGATATTATGAGAGATTTTTAAGTTTGCTAGGCTTTTTTCAAGAGTGCTAGGCGAGTTTTGAGTGTACTAGGCGACTTTTTAATATTATGAGAGACTTTTAAGTTTCGTAGGAGTTTTTCAAGAGTGCTGGATGATTTTTTAGTGTACTAGGCGATTTTTCAATATTATAGGCGATTTTTTAGTTTGGTGGGCGTTTTTCAAGGGTGCTGTGATATTTTAAAGTGTACTGGGCGATTGTTTGATATTATAAGAGATTTTTAAGTTTACTAGGCTTTTTTCAAGAGTGATGGGACATTTATCAGTGTACTAGGTGAATTTTTAATATTATGAGAGACTTTTAGATTTAGCGGGTGTTTTTCAAGAGTCCTGGGTGATTTTTTAATGTACTAGGTGACTTTCTAGTGTACTAGGCGACTTTTTAATATTGTGTGCTATTAAGTTTGCTTGGCTTTTTCAAGAGGGCTGGGTTATTTTTGAATGTACTAGGTGATTGTTTAATATTAAGAGAGATTTTTAAGTTTTCTAGGCTTTTTTCAAGAGTACTGGGCGATTTTTGAGTGTACTAGGCGACTTTTTGTGTTGTTCAATGAACCATCTTCAAATTCTACAATATTCAGAATAAATTCGTGGGTTCATATGAACATTAGAAATGTTTTTTGGCATACGGTACATCTCCAAATATTCAGGGAGCTCAGAAGATTAACGTTCTCTGCAGATTGCAGATTAACTCGTTTCATAATCCGACATTTCTCGTCTTATCTGAATAATGTGTGGAAATCAATGAAAATTGTTTAAAACACATTTTTTATGATCGATCTTCTCGACCTATCGTTCGACCCGTGCTAGTCGTAACTATTGTGAGCTGAGGATTGTCGTTCGTGGGGGGCGACAGCTGGTTAACAGAAAAACAGATTTTTCTAAACAGTCTGTTTCAATTTTCCCATTCCAAACAGAAAATCATTCAGCCCTCTCCATATGATGTTTTTTTTCTGACAGTAGAAGTGCTTGGAAGGAACAAACAAATACATGAAAGATAATTATTATCTGATTTTTTGTCCGTCTGGCTTTTTCTTGGAATGTTTTTCTTCGAGCCGGAGAATTTGTTATTCGAGAAAGGTATATGTCTGGGCAAGGTTAAGTTTATATTGGGAAAATTGTCTGCCATATCACAATGGGGTAGCAATTTCGAGCGATTGATGTGATCCAGCAGGCAGATACGGTGTTTCTTTGTTCTTTATTCTTTGTTTTGATTAATATGCAAACAATTCGAGGCTTCATCACCGTGAAATATCGTGGTGCTTTCAAAAACATACGTCTTATATCAACGATCTTTCTCATTTTGAAACAAATAAAAAATGTTATGGAGAACTTTATTAAAAGTGAAGAAATGGCAAACTTCTAGTTCACCGTCCTCAAGTTTGAATTCTATATAATTTTCTCCAAGGGAAATTCACTGTTCATCAGTAACTTCTCGTATATCTGCCTCATCTTGCAGTTTTCCTTTTTTGATTCGTAATGTATAAAATATAAAATCTACGACCTGAACTTTGATTTCAACGGGGAAAGTATACAACATTGAAGTACCTACCTAGTTCGTAAAAAATAGATTTATGAATATGCAGTGTCTAAATTTCAATTCTTTGATTGGCAACTGGGTCAAATTGGGAAAATTCATGTTCACTGAGAGTACACTAAAAAAACACACTTTTGTCTATTTTCACAATGGTTTCAAAAATGGTGTAATGACCGAAACTAGTCAACAAATAAAAAAAGTATCGTGGAAAATAGACAAAACTGTGCTTTTATAGTGTACTCTCAGTCAAATTTTAGTGGTATACCCATTGTTCCAGCTAGAGAGAATCACCAACAACATAACTCAGAAGTTGAAAGAAAATCTAGAACGACATGAAGTGAAGAACATAATTAGCTTCATGCACGACCGGGCGTAAAGTGGCACTTTATCGCCCTGATTTGCGGGCGTAAAACAGCATTTTACGCCCACGCTCGGCGGGCGATAAAATCGTCGTTGAGCAGGCGTTGAAGTGAATTTCAATCTCATTTCAATAGAGATATATATTCCGATGGTTTCAATAAATGCAATAAATGCTTACGATATTTAGATTTTTCCAGAAAATAGGCAAGAAGTACACTCTCTGTGTAGTTCTCTAGGCTCTAAGAAGTTCGCCACAACGACGAAGCATGCTTTCCACCAAATTTCTTATTATTTGTTGTGGTAACTGCTCGTAAATCGTCAAAAAAGCATCTGCAACTTGGTTCAGATTTTGGAAGGGTTGATGATACTTCAAACGTCTTTTCAGCTCATCCCAGAGCTGCTCAATAGGATTTAAAACAGGACTATTAGCTGGCCATCTCATGACATTAATACTGTGCTCCTGTAGGAAATTTCTCACGACCCTGGCTACGTGTGGCCTGGCATTATCTTGTAAAATGAACCCAGCGCCCATATTTTGGGCAAATGGGACGACATGAGGTTCCAATATCTCCTCTATGCAGCGGAGAGCCGTTAAAGTTCCTTCCCGAAATACCACAAGGTTCGTGTGTCCTGTCAAAGTTATACAAGCCCATACCATTATCGATCCACCTCCAAATGGAACAATTTCTTGCACACAGTCATCCAAATAGCGTTCACCGGGACGTCTCCATACACGAACACGTCCGTCATTGTACTAAAAGTACAAAAAGAAGTAAAAAAAGTAAACAACAACCGAATGGGACATGATAAGAATTAGTATGGAGTACACACCTAAAGTTTTTATCATGAAATAATACATATTTTTTTACTGATTGGATTTTAAGGATGTGTCTCTATATTCATTTTGAGTAGTTTATTTGAAAGACACGTAATTTTTTGAATCACAGTCACTCTAATACCGGAAATCGTGATAAATGCATCATCCCCAGCACTCCACAGCTTGTTTTATTATTATTATCATTGTAGGTCAAAAGCAAGTCAGTCAAATCTGCGTCATGCCCAAGGTATTTTTTTCGAGGCTTAATTCATTTCCGAAGTTATTTATATAACAATCGATGTGACCTATTGGCGTATTTACAAATTAGTATTCAAAATTGTACAACGATTAATCAAGATTGTATGCAAATATTTGCTTGTCTTCAATCTCATTTACATTTGAAATCACTCAGCGATTAAAATGACATCATTATATCGATTTTTATTCGGTTGTTTCATTGTTCCTGACTTCAATCATGAACGTAAAAATGAAATGAATCCGTGATAATTCTCCAATATCCACCAACCCTGATCTGAACTCCATCCAAATTCTGTTTCAAATTAACACCAAATATTTCAACTAGGGCAATGTGCTTTAAAAATCTTTTCTTCAACCTTGGGAACTGGAAAAACTCACATGGGGGCAAATCTGGTGAATATGGTGGCTGAAGCATAATCAAGGTGTTGTTTTTGGCCAAAAGGCCAAAAATTTCCGAATAGGCAATGACGAATGATCAGGTACATTTACGTTAATTGGCTTTCATTCATGGCTTTTGTATCAACATTTCCTAAATGACGCTCATGCGACGATTTTGGAACGAACTTTGCTGCTTCACGCATGAGCTAACGATATTGAATTATTATTAAGAACTTTTCAAATAGTTTATTCTGAATTCTCTTGTGGTAGAGTTTCAAAACCGATAAGATTTTTGCTCTACTTTCAAAAGGCAGCGATTTCAGAACCGATATTTTGTTTGCGATTAATAACACAGCAAAAAGAGCAAGTTAAATCCGTTTGAATAATGTGGGAGCTAGAACGGTTCCCTGGTGTATACCATCGTCGTCGATAAGATGTGGTTATCAACGAGTTCAACTTTGATTTTCGACAGAGAGTTGCATCATAAAATCCTCCTACGTTAACCTTATCATATTTGTTGTAGAATATTCGCTTTCCAAGCGCTTCTGTAACAACCAATCGCGTATTAGATAATATTTACTCAATAGTTACTCAACAAAAACATCAGTTGATATTCTAATTTATGCAGGTTGCTGATTTGAGTTCATAATTTCTCTTGATTACCAAATTTATATTCTGGGAATGATTAGGAAGATTCATAAAAATGCTAATCAATTCGGTACAGAAATATGAGCATTAGTTCTAGGTTGGACTGTAATAGTTCAATTCACTTTTACAGTGAGATCCGCAAGAAGCAATACGATTTGATGACTTTTGTTCACGTCGAGAATTCAAATATACGATAGGTTGCGTTTTGTTTCGGGATTTGGCAACCCTAGTGTTGCAATCTGACAACTGACAGCTCTATCGTAATGTTGGACATTTTTGAGATTATACAAACTCAGAACGTTTTGACATACGAGCGCTATTTGTGTTGTTTAGTAACTTGAAAGATTCATCTCGGCCCAAAAATGGAATTAAATCGTGAACATTTTCGTGCGATTATTGTTTACAACTTTCGACGTGGATTAACTCAGCAACAGTGTATGGATGAACTTAATTGAATTTTTGGCGATGAAGCTCCATCAAGAACCAGTGTTTATCGATGGTATGGTGAATTCAATCGTGGTCGTAGTTCATTCCAAGGGGAATTTCGTGAAGGTCGTCCAAAACCAG
>WOGR01001298.1:0-20419 GCA_015342045.1 Leptinotarsa lineolata | reverse complement strand
ATGAAATCATCTTCAAACATTAAATTATATTGATCGTTCTATCGATTCCAATAAAGATTTCATCAGTTTTTTTCAAATTTTTTGTGTTTTTTTGAAAATCAAATCCTATACCTCTTAAAAAATCACCCTTTATAAGTATAGATAGATGAGGGTATGTACAACAATTGATTTTGTTAGCTTTGCTCCAACCTTTATGAAGAGATCGCAAAAAATAGGTAATATTTTGATTATCGGTGATTCTCTTATCATCTTATAATAAATATAGAGAGGTCATTTCTCATGGATTCGAGTTGTAGATAACTCTGTTTGAAATGTTCCAGTATTTTTCAGAAGAATCGTTAGAGTCGACTTTCAAAACAGTATTTCTTTTCATTCTCAATTTCTTTAGGCATCATTGTAAATAATATGATTATCAAGGAATTATTCCCCCCTTTTGAATATGTAGTTTCTTATTCTGCAGCAGTAAACCAAGGTGTAGAATTTTTTCAAAAACGTTTTGAGAAAAAATTTTCAGACAGAATTTTGTTCAAAAATAGCAACTAAATTGTTGCAGTTTCTCATTATTTTCTTCATTAGTAAGAGAAAGAATTTTGATATCTACTTGAAGTTTGACTTTATCAATTATAATTATACTATAATCAGTATAAATGAGCTTTTTATTGATAAGCCAAGTTCCACAAAATGAATTCTATGGTCACTGAATGGATGAATCAACTAAAGATACTTCAATGTAGTTCCCATTTTTGCTTATTGAGAGTTGGTGGTTTAAGCTAGTCTAGCACCAATTTTCCTGTTTCTGTATGTGAATGGGTCCAATTCTATTGTTTTTGTTAAGATGTCAATATTTGAAAACGTCAGTGAAGTAAACAGCACCTTACCTTGAAGGAATATATCCCTTCTATAAGCTTCTCTAAGTGCAACTGCCCTCCATTTTGGTGCTTAACAGCAGTGCTACCCCCGGGTTGATGCAAAGACGTCCATTCAAACTGATACTTTTCAGCGTTATCGGGTACCACAGAGGCAAACAAAGTTACTTCATTCTCAGGTAGCCTGACTTCTTTTGAGTCAACCTTCACTGTAAGTGGTTGTTGAGTGAAAGGTACGGATTTGTTGTCAAAACTTAAAATACGTTCCGATATAATGCTTGGCAGGGGTCTAAGGGAGGATTCGTCCAACAGAAGTAAGACACATTCACCTTTTTCGCTGCGGAAGAAACCGTCTTTGCATTCACAAGTACCTAAGGGAGAGTACAGTGAATATATAAATAACGAAACAAATAATTTTTCAATTGTAGAGGGAAGTCTTCACAAAAAGTCAGTTCGAAGGAAAATAGTATATCACACAAACTTTAGGCAGCAACAAAATATTTAACTTCAACTTTACTTCAACTCTCTCAAGACACATTGGCTGTTTGAGTAAAAACTAATTTGTATTTGAAGAAAAAGATACATTAGACATTTATGCAAGGCTAGCTACAGGGATTTATACCACCCCTTATTTGAGACGAAGGAAATCTTCACTTCAGTATGTCTTTTTATTTTGTAAACAGTATATCTTATCCAAAAAAAATATAAAAATCAATTCAATACCACCTCAACTTATAGCACACGTCAGTCTTACTTCATTTCCCTTCCAACACCTATTCTAGCCCTTACACAAAATTCTATTATTTTCAATGGCAAGAAGTTATTTAATCACCTCTCTATTAATTTAAGGCGAATACATAATGAAAAGAAATTCAGGAAAAAAGGAAAAGAATTCCTCGTTGGGAGGCCCTATTATAGTGTGGACGAATTCTACCGAGGCTCTCTGGAGTAACGCTGTTTTTGTCTCTAAGCTTTATTTTATAGCTTTTATTTGTTAATTTATTGTTCCATATACATGTTTACTTTACTAGACTTTGCCAATGAGATGTTCAAATCTTGGGTAATGAAGCATATTTTGATTGATTGATTGATAAAATAAATATCTTTCGTCCAACAAGATCGGACATTAAAAAAAATCCAAGTATTGTTAAGGAATTCAATAAACTTATATTTTTTTACGAACTCTTGACCTCCAGCAAATCGCAAATTTCCCAAAGCCTATGACAAAGTTCCAAAGTATTTCCTTTCCAGTTCTAATAATAACACACACGCAATAATAAATCAATCCAACTTCATCCCTATTTCGTTCTTTATTAGGTCAAAACTGTCACACGCGTCACAAAGTTTCCGATCTCGGATACCCCACAAATCAATTACACCTAAAATTGTTATTTCTCGTAGGGTTGATATCGACCACAACCACAACGAATTGTGAAAATTGTGTCACTTCATACGCTAGCAAGTTACCCCAGTTGCAGAGACATTCGATTCGATAGCTATTTCGGCTTTGAGAATTATCAATTAAACGACCGTTTCGGGAAATTTGGCTAATAGATCATTGGTCACGTTCGAAAAGTCGCTGGACGAGTGGGTTAGGGGTAGTGCTAGATACTGATTTATTGATATTTTGATATTTTATCTGAAAATTGAATTTATCCAAAGGATATTTTTGTTTTATGCTGTTATATGGGTCTATAACCTTCCACAATCTGAAAAAAATAAAAGCTGAATCGATAAAGAATCTGCTGAAGTGTAGTAAAGGGCAAACTGAAAAGGTTTTTCTTACATTATACTTATAAGCAATGCGTCTCAATTTCTCAAACATAAGGTACGATGTTAGTTATGAGAAATGTGTATTATTGTGATTGTATATGTTGTATATTGCTCTTACCAACTTCATTTAGAGCTCTTCCCACAAACGGCTCCGGATATGCGTTTTTTTAATGAAAATCAATGAAATACAAAGTATTTTAGAAAAGTATTATTAAAAGAGCGTGTCTAGGAAAGTCGAAATGACCTTGTGTGGTACATTGATTCTATTCTTGTTCAATTCACTGAAATGGACGTGAGTAATTAAATGAATTTTCTTAACACATCATTGAAATTAAAAATAAACATGATTTTGCAATTTTCCACAATTATTTTTATACGTAATTCCTCGACACATTCCTATCAGCATAAAGTAGCAGCATTCAACAGTATGCTTCATAGACTATTGAATATTTCATTGTCAGAAAGTGATTTTCAAAGAGAACTGCGTTTTATCAAACAAATTGCTGTCAACAACGGTTACAAGACATATATTTTCGACTGCATTTATTATACCCAGTTTACGTTAGTACAGAGTTTCTAGAATGTTTTACTTCATCACGTAAAAAAACAAAAAAATACTTTACCAAGCATCTTGATAAGCAAAAAATCAAACAGTGCAAAAAATAAAATATCACATCCTGTCACTACACAAGTAAATCTTCGAACGTAGACCAGAGTTTCGAATTCATTGGGGTCGTATAAAAACTCCTAACATCGTGGATTGTTTTCCGACAGACGCACACATGTGGTCTTATTTAAAATTCAATTACTCCTGAAACGCTCTCCAACTAATTTAATGTCATATTTTTATTCATGCGCTCGGGGACGGTACATGCACCACTCGTGACAAGTCGAGTCGGTTGGAAGTGTACTTATTCTTTGGTCGAGGGGCAATGCTTGGCGTAATAAATTCGACATTTTATTGGGATGTTACAACTGAGAGTTTATTGGGATGATAGATCTAGACACGAGTCTTAGTCCATTCGAACCGTGTTAGTTTTGAATATTATAAAAACAGAGTTTATGCGGAGGATAGGTAATAAAAATTAACCCCAAGAAAGCATTCATCGTCAACTAGTATAGTAATGCTATGATTGTGAATGTCAAAATCAATAATAAATAATCCGTCACGTTCCGGTACCTATGTAGTAGGTATGTTGCAGATCTGTTTCAGTAAGTGATGGTTCCGAGCCATGAAACCTGTGACTTTTCGCATTTTTGTCTCGCATTCAATCAAATCATGAACATTCATAGTATTCTTTAATATAGATTCTTTCCGATATTTTTTGAAATAAACTTGGAAATTTCGTTGTAAAAGTCTTGGTAAAAACTCATATATTCAGAATACGATTTCGAAATGACGCGGCATTGTTTATATAATCAAAGAATTAAACTGACAAAGAAAGATGAATTTTTTGTCTTCATTCATTCAATTATATACTGTATTCCGTATTTCAAAAAACGATGGCGTTCAGACAATCATAACCTTACTTCTGGTAATCGTTGGATTTCAATGGATTTTTAAAGCATGATATGTAATTGGAAGTCACTCATACGGTTTTCTTTTAAGTAGAGAGTCTGGCCACCAATGTTAATTCAGATTAGGTTAGATCAAAAGTGAGTCGGTCTATTCGACCCTCTAACCCGCAAGGGTTTATTGTGCCTCACACCTATTTAAACTCGACCAAATAAACCTAGGTTCTTGACGAAGCCGATTAGTTTGTATGGTAAGTGATCTTTCAGGTCAAATGGTAACAGTGTGGTTCTACCAAACTCTGAAAACCTGATTCGGTCCACGGCGAGCGAGGTAGGCACAAAGTATATTCTCTGCTGTTTCATTATATTCCAAACAAAGGTGTCACACACTGTCTTCCGACAGTCGAGTCTCTGCATATGATGATTCAGACGACAGTTACCTGTAAGGAGGCTTGTTAGACATCGTAGTTCATCACTACTTTAGTCCAAAAACTGTTTGGTTTCAAGCTTCGAAGCATGAATGCACGCCTTGGAGTGAGACAATCCTGGAAGATTTTGCCAGAAGTTTTTGAATCTTCTTGCCATCTAGGTGTTCAATGTTTGTTTGGCAAAGCCTAAAGCAATACCAATGACAGGTTTTGGTTCGATGAAACTACTTGCAGCACCCTCCTTTGCAAGGGAGTCAGCAGCCCCATTGCCTTCCAGGCCAGTGTGGCCAGGAATCCAGACCAGAAACAATTTGTTGAGGCTTCCTATTGAGGAGAGTCGTTTTTGGCAATTTGCTACCAATTTAGACGTTGCTCGGTAGGAGCCAAGAGCTTCCAACGCCGCTTGACTATCCAAGAAAATTTTTATTGACTTGTGTATGAGGTTGGATTCTACCAATCTTTCTGCACACAATTCAATAGCAAAGATTTCCGCTTGGAATACAGTCGCATAGATCCCTAGGCAGGTTGATATCGCTGCCTTGGTCTGCAACTGAAAACACCTGCACCAGAGCTTGAAGGTGTTTTGATCCATGTGTGAATCAACAACTATCTGCTCTTGATATTTCCTTCTGCCGGAGGGTCCAGTCCTCTCTACTCGGCAGTTCGTAGTTTCCAGTTGGGGGCATAGAGTCAGAGGTCATTCCCAGAATGCTGTGACTTCTAGTGTCAGCCAGCAATCTAGTGTACTCTGTATTTGATTGCTTTGTGCAATTGGTGATGTGTAATTTTAACTTACGTTTGGTTTGAAAGGCACACAACTATGCTTTTAGTTGATGGAAATATTGAATTATTTAAATTATTATACTCTTACCGACGAGCCAAAGTAATTGATATTGAAAGAATGTTATTGTATATTGCTGAATAACAAGTGTGTTTTTCGTTAACACTTTCATCTTCCGCAATCCAAGAAAAACAACTTACACTTCACACTCACCATATGCAAAAGTAAATGAATTTGAAACCAAAATTTTACTGAATGATAAGAAGAACTCTTCTGGAAAATATTTTCGATTGGAGATCAACAATTAGTATTCAATTATTGATGGTGAACTTAAATGATTTTCTGACATAAATGTGTCTTTTTTCTGTATGAAACCCATTCTAGTCGTCGATACAATAGCACTCGTTTACAGTGCGAGAATTCCTGACTTAGCTTAGTGCGATAGTGCGAAATAAAATAACTCATGCCATAATCACAGTATTGTAAACTAGTGTCAAAATATACTGTTATCAAGAGATAATTCTAGATATTTTAATTTCGCTAAGTGAATGACTTGATTGTGTAATAAATAACTTGATATGTTAAAAGGCATTGAAATGTAAAATAATAAATATTCTGGAAGAGAAAGCATTTTGTTAATTTCATAAACTCAAAAAACTTCATAATTTACACAAAAATATGTGGTCACGGTAGTGTAGAGATTAGCACATTCGCCTTTCAAGCGGACGATCGGGGTCCGATTCCCCGCCGGGGCCACCGTGCTAGGTAATCGCACGTTAAAAGGTAAGGCCTCATTAATCCATTGCTCGCACAAATTTCGACTTCTGAGGGTTGACGTTCGTCAGCTGGTTAACGGAACGAACAATTTTAGAACAATATGTAATTTCAGTTTCTCATGAATGACATAAACTGATGATGTAGTTAGTACTCTCATGAGCAAATGAGCTCAAAAGTTTCGTCGAAGAAGGCGAGAATAATCACCAAAACGTTGGCGTTAAAAATTGTGAATGGAGAGTTGTGTATTTTTGAGCCCATCTGCTGTGAGAATACTACCTATGAAACCTTTGAACGTGAAAAATTCTATCACTAATTGGTAACTTACTTTCAAATCACGTATTTAAGATGAACATATTACATGACAAAACACGAAATGAATAATAAAAATCATGTTTATTTACGTTTGAAATATTTCAGATAAATAGAGCGTCAAAAGATAATATCAAAAATTTATTTAGGATTGTCCTAATCGCCAATCTGAATTGTAATCCGTTATTATTTACAATGACAGTATTGTTGGAAAATGGTTGAAACAAAGGTTTAGTTTTACATTATGAATTACAGTTGGTTGCAGTTGTGATAGACAGCATAATCATATTAACAATGACAGCATTCAATTCGACATTGCAAAAGTAATAGAAACTAATTGAAAGAAAGGAATGGTTATAGTGTAGTGTGTCACTGTGAATCACAGACAAGGAAATTGAATTAAAAACAAAGCTTCATTATTGCCATAACAAAAAATAGGCAGTGGAAATGTTTATTTGTTCAACTCGGTAACTTGAAAAGGAATTAGAAATTCTACACTACAAAGTTTTTGAACCTTCTGTTGAATTTAGTTATAAAATATATGAAATCATGTAAATTGACATTTTTCATCAAATCCGTCCATACAAAAATAGTTTTCACAATAATATTTATGATGGTTGGTTTTTATTTACTACCCGAGAGGAATGAACACTCACACGCTTTGTTTGAAAAATCGGTTTCAATTTTTTAATATTGTCAGCACTTGTTTCAGTAAAGCTTGTTGATTATTGTATTTCATTTATTATAAGACTGATTCTGATCTCGTCAACTTGTACTGTCAACGAATGCCAATTCACTTGAATAAAATTATTTTTACACAGTGAATATTATCGGAGGGACTAACATGATTACCTGGTAAGAATAAATTATGCAATGGTAAGTTCTCAGTCAATTGAGTAGTTCATCAGATACTGAAATATTTTTTTGATTCATTCCATACTTTTCAGACGGTGAAATTTCACATTTCTGGATTTTGAGGATTTTGACTTCATGCGAGACTTCATTCATTATTGAACTCATGTCCCTCTATGAGGATGTCGTAAGTTTGAAATTCTGGCACAATTTGACTTTATTTCTTCATTATGGAAGCTGTTTCTATGCTTTTTTCTATGAGCTTTGAATATGCTTCCACTTTCGCCTATACAAACATACAATAATCATTACAACTTGTTTTTTAACCATGAAAATCGAAATTTGACTTTTTTCATTTTCCTCACTACTTACCTCCTTAATTATTGGTCCTGACGAAAAATCATATATGATTTCTTTTGTTAAGAATTTTGTGTAGATTATTCAAGTATACGAATATTTTTTCGCTAGTTGCCAAATAATAAGCAGGTATTTTTATCTAAAATATTTTCAAATAACAAACCAAAATAACAAAAATGTATCATAGCGATGGTATGAACCACAGAATAAGTATAAACCAGAGATTTTCCTACGCAAATTACAACCAACATACTAATGACACCTGATACGTGAGAAATGACAGCTGTTCTATCAATAATGGACAGAATATACGTATGCAGTGAGGGTAACTACGATAACTAGCTAAATAATTCTTGGAAATAACTTTAGTGGTCATCATCTTCACTTCAATAATGGACACATAACTTCAATGTCGTATACTTATAACAAATTATCAACCAGTAATTGATATTTTTTGTCCATTTGTCTAACTGCAAAAAAATATAAACTTTCAAATCTTGAAAAATAAATACAATCATAATATTTGTGAACACATAGTATAATTCACTATACTTATTATTGAATTTATAATAATCCCTGTCCTTATATTCAACTTTTGGGGGATTGCCAATATGCTCTTCCCTCAGGAATGGGGTTGTGCATCATTCTAACAGTGAGCAGTTCTGTCCGTATGAATAAAAAAACTTTCGTCACTCAAGCACTAAAACTGAATTCAGTTGCTCAGTTATTTTTTGTGTTGTCAAGTTTCAAAATTCCATTGATCTGTTAGGATCAAACTTTTTAAAACTTTCAGACTTGCTGAAATTCATGAAGGAATTATATCTTGACGGAATTATTATATCGGATTATTTAGCTATTATTGTCCTGATTATCTACTGGTATCAAATGATTTCATGCCCCAGAATGGATATGTATATGCTTGTTACGTACCACTGAAAGTATTTTCCATCTCGGTCCACACAAGTAACTGTATGAAAGGGATTGTGGGATACTGACTAATTGTATGTTGTCAGTATAGACAGCGTCAGTATAGACGCTGGAATACATTGTCGGTGAAACAGAATGAAGATTCGCAATATTTGGACAAATTGCCATTTAGGAGAAATCTCTTCGACAGGAGTGTATAGAAACCTATTTCCACTTGAATTTATAAATATTTTTCTGGGTCTTTTTTATGAAATAATAACTCTTAATTTATTGGTGATCAACTTGATATCACAAAACCTCACTGCTTTAGAGTTTTTGCCAACTGACTAATGTATTGCATTACCAATTGAAACTAGATGCTATTTTTCAAGTTTCAACACATATAAGCATAAGCTATAGCTCAATTTGTTTAGTATTTTTTTGCAAAAATTTCGCAGAGATTGGAGCAGATACAAAATATATTGAAGAATGTATCAAAAAAGGGTCAAATATCCAAAGGTAACTGAACATAAATTGTTTATTGTTATACTACTCTAATTCGCATTCTAAACAAGTTCCTAACTTATAATATCAAAAATCTGACCATGCGTTTGCTGTTTTACAAATTTGTAAGTTTCATCTTCGTTTTCGTAAATTTTTTTAATTCATTTGAGATATTCATATAAATGCGTCTTTACTTATCATCCATCCAACAACCCAATGAAACAGTATGTGCAAAATTAAAATCTGAAACATAAGAGTTTGTCATTGTCGATCTTATCTTCGATGAAAACATCAGAAGAAAATTGGAAAAGCAGTGAAAAACTGTTTTATTTGCTTAGCATTGATTCAGCTAAACAAAAGGTAAATGAAAAATGTGTCCTAAAAATAAAAAGTCAGTTAGAAATGACTTCGTGTTATCTCTTTGATTTCATACTAATGAAGGAAAAACAGAGAACTTTCTAAATTTTTTCAATTTTGAATAATTTACAGGTAATTTTGGAATATTCATAAATGTCAACAAATTGAGTAACTAGTCACCCATGTTATACTCGTACAATAGCTTATTGAGTGACTACCAGATTAAGGAATGAAAATTGTCTGAAATAACCCCGTTTTATTCGGTATTGCTCTTTCAAAAATGAGGGAGTGGAAAGTAGTCACCCTGCATTATGACGAGGAACTATTTCAAACCATTCAGAGTTACAGTTAAACTTCCCGTCAACTTCACCCGAATAATAACCCAATGAAAGTCTCACTTCCTACTTTCTCAAACTTTTATAACTCTCCGAGGTTAGGCAACCCATCATCTGAATTCATTTAGAGATGGCACATGCTTCCTTAAAATAATTGTATGTAATTTCTATTGGTAGCACAAAATGTTTGTTCTCTATAAACGTTTTCCTTTTGGCAATTTAACTTTTAATCCCGGCGAGTTGAGCGATAATAGATGAAGAACTTAGTAATACCGAACCAAATTACAACTTTCGGACTACATGAATAATTCAAAAGGCTGAAAAGAGCAAAATGTCGACGAATCGGAAATTCAATTAAATTAATATTTCGCGAATGTATTTGGAAAAAAGTAATTACACTTCGCCCCTGTTGGGAGTTGAGATTAGCAAAACTTTTAATTTGGATCTCGAATAAAAGGCGAACTCATTATTCACAACAAAGATGGTTTGTTTATTTTTTTGGAGTAAACGATTATGATGAACTAGCGATCCACGCCCGACTGCGGACGGGTGCAATGCTGATACTAAATATAAAAATTCATCCACCGGAAATTTAAGGACATGGATAAAAAGTGATGAGAAGATGATTTTGTTTTATGGACGCTTATTTTCCCCACAGCTGGCGCCCCAGTTGGAATATATAAAAGTACATTTACAATATAAAAGGAACCTAAGCACAAAATTTCAGCCTCCAAAAATATAGCGGTACGGAAAAAAGGTGGTGAAAAGATAATTTTCATATGTAAACGCGCCACTTTTATCCCCAGTGGGGGCTCTCCAGTTGAAATATTTCGAAATTCTTTCTTATTGCACATCTACAACATAAAACGAACTTACATACAAAATTTCAGCCTCCTAAAATATGGCGGTACGGAGAAACAGTGATGGAAAGGTAATTTTCATATGTAAACGCTTCCCTTTTACCCCCACGGGTGGCGACCCAGTTGGAATATTTGAAAATACTTTCTTAGTGCGTATTTAAGACCTATGAGAACACATACATACCAAATTTTAGCTTCCTAGGACTTACCAGTACGGAGAAACCGAGATGAATGAGTGAGTGTCAAGTGAGTAACTAACGCAATTATAAGTATAGATAGATGATTGTCAAAAAAATTTCAAATAATGATTAAAAGAAAAAACAGATGTTTCATGTTTCAAGTGTTCAAATGCAAATGATAGTTTCTGGTTTTAATAACACAGATTGCTCTTGTGGTCAAAATTGTATTGGTGAGACATCATGAGATATTTGAAAGTGCGCGAGAATGAACATCGTGATTACATCAGGGACTTCCAAACTTTGAAAGCGATAACGGCCATCTTGTTGAAGCTACATCTGTCAAATTAGTTATTTATTCAGTCTAATTTGCCAAATCATCATGGGCGGATATGGTATTCAACAACACATGCAAACAATAAAATTGTTTTATCAAAATGTGTGTTCTATTCGGGCAACGTACCGCGCATTTCGCCCATTTGACGGTCCCCATAATTGTCCTACCAAGAGTAATATTGGAAATGTGGTGGATAAATTTTAGTCCACGGGTTCTGTAAAAGTTCGACATACATCCGTACGTCGACGAAACGTCGAAGATCTGCCAAAAACATCGCCGCTGTCTGTGAGAGTGTGCAAGTTGGGTGTAGTTGAATTTTTCTTGCACTGTATAATTCATATTACCATGTTTACCGATAAAATAAAATGTTGTTGTCAAATAAAAGTCTTCGAGTTAAATAAAAGCAAAAGTTGTTTTCTCCCAAAAAGTAATGTTTTTCCATCGAAACATAACATTTGGCGACCGTAACAGCACACAATAACGATGGAAAATCTCAAGAGAGAAAGCGAGCAGTTACGAAGACTATTCATCAAAACTACCAATGACCTAGATGTAGCACTAACGAAGACAGTAAACAGAGAACGGGTGCTAGCGACTCTACGACGACTGGAAGACGAAGCTGACAGAATATTCGCACTGGATGAGCTATACAGGAAAAATATATTTTCGAGCAATCCTACCGAAGAAGAGCTATCACAAGAGGTTGACCGAATTGAATTCTTCAGAGATGAAATCATAAACTACCGATCCATATGCGATGTTGTAATCAATGAGGCTTCACAAGAGTATCAGAAAAGTGTTTCCAATAAGTAAATTGGAGACATCAGAAGAAAATTTCAACTTCCCCAACTTGAATTGAAAAAGTTTGATGGCAACGTAAAATACTGGATTGGTTTCTGGGGACAGTTCCGCAAAATGCACGTGGAAGAAGAAATAGATCTGGATGATAAATTTCAATACCTGCTGCAGGCAACAGAATCAGGTACTGTGGCCAGAAAATTAATCGAAAGTTTTCCGCCTTCTGGTTCAAATTATGGAAAAGCTATTGTCCAATTGAAATCATGTTTTGCCAGGGATGAATTTCTGATAGAGGTCAATATCAGAGAATTGCTGGATGTAGTTCTCAAACAATCAATCAATACGCCAGGTATGACTTTGTTCTCTTTATATGACAAGTTTGAAACTCAACTGAGAGCACTGGAAACGCTTGGAGTGACTAGCGATAAGTATGCCGCCATGCTCTCCCCGTTAGTTGAATCTGCATTACCAGCTGAACTACTGAAAGTTTGGTAGAGATACCGCAGGATAAATGCAGTAAATACAGTTGCCACATGCAACGAGGGTGAAGAAAATGAAGGTAATTCTCATAAAACTGATCTATTGATGCTTTTAGATTTTTTGAAAAGAGAAGTTGAATCTGAAGAGAGAATAAATCTTGCACAAACGAGCTTCAGTATAGGAAGGGAAATAACAAGGAAACCGAAAGCTTTGGAAAAATTAAAATCGCAAAAGCAAGGTGAATCAGAAATATTTACCGCATCAGCCCTTTATTCAGCAGGTAAGAATAAAAAAGAACGAGGTAAGAGTATTCCTATTTGTTTATTTTGTGATAAGTCGCATGCAAGTCAGGAGTGTTTCAAAGCTCAAAATCTTACACTTGAAGAAAGGAAAGCAAACTTATTAGCAAATAAGGCTTGTCTTACCTGCTTGAAAATCAATCACACAAGCCGAAACTGTAAAGCTTTCATAAGGTGTTTGATTTGTACAAAGAGACATTTTCCAATTTCGTGCCCTGACTTGTCTGTAAAAAGTGATTCCAAGACTGATGAATTTGTTGATAAAAAAAGTTGAGCATGTTCTCACTAATAATCTGCGTACCGATACACTGTTGCAAACCATTTTAGTCAGACTCGTGAATAATGGCAAAGAAAAGATTGTACGAGCTTTATTAGATTCAACGTCACAGATATCACATATATAATGTGAAATCTGTGACACAATTGGGATATGTCAAATCCCACGACGAAAGTATTATACAGGGTGTGTTCAGAGGTGTACAGTCAGTCCCAAAATTACGTGGAATATTCAATATAACTGTCAAAAACCTTGAGAAGTACTTTGCGATCAAATTATCTGTTCTCGTACAGGAAACGATTTGCAATTTTATACTGCGTTTGGAAGATTTCTCGTACATCAATATCTTGAAACAAAAGAATATTATTTTGAATGAAGTAACTGTCAAAAATGATCCTCGAGATGTCGAATTACTATTGAGTGCTGATATTTTCGGGCAATTCCTCACGGGATAAGTCGAAAATCTAGACGACCATTTATATGCAATAGAAACTCGTTTAGGGTGGACTATGATGGGACAACCACAACCACAGTGTAATGTCAAATAAAAGTCTTGGGGTCAAATAAAACTCAAAGTTATTTTCTCCTAGAAAGTAACGATTTTTCATCGAAACATAACAGTGTAGTTGATTTCGCGTCGCTCACAAGAACTCGGCCTTTCGCAGACTACAACTTGGCAAATTTTGCATAGTAACTTGGGCCTGCAACCATACAAAATTCAACTGACCCGGGAACTGAAGGTAAACGACCATAAACGACGTGTGTTCGCTAAATGGGCTCTGAAGCAGTTGGTAACTGACCCTGATTTTCATCGAAAAATCATCTTCAGCGATGAGGCCCATTTCTGGATGAATTGTCGAATTTGGGACTATACCAATCCACATAAGATTCAAGAGCGTCCAATGCATCCCGAAAAAGTCACTGTTTGTTGTGGATTTTTGGCTGGCGGTGTCATCGGTTCAAATTTCTCTGAGAAGGACGTTGCCCAGGCCATCACTGTCAACTGCTAGCACTATAGGTCGATGATTACCAACTTCTTTTGACCTGAATTGGATGATCTGTGGTGTCAACAGGACGGCGCTACGTGCCACACAGCTCAAGCCATATTGAATATTCTGTACGAACGATTTGAGGGCATGGTCATCTGCCGTGGAGGTGATGGCCACCGAGATCGTGCGATTTGACCCGTTAGAATTTTTCTTGTGGGGTTTTTCAAGTCACAGGTTTATGCGAATAAGCTACAACATTTCGGATGCGCTCCACCCAGAGAAGCTGTGGCGGACATTTGGACGATGTTATAGACTCTATATATAGAAAAGGGGTGGGCAAATAGTTCATCAAACGTCACAAATATCCATCAATAACTCTGACATATATAGAATTTTCTTTTATGTCATCCTAAAAAGCCGAATAGCAGAAGCAAATTTTAAAAGAATATGACGAAGTGAAGTGATAATCATATCGATAAAATAGTTAGTAGCTACTTTTTGAGGGGTTATTTATAAATGGGATATTTTTGTGTGAAAAGTAAATTAATTGGGAAGTGAATAGGAATCGAACCTGCGTTCAACAAAGCAGTAATTACATAACATGAGTATAGAACTCACTATCAAACTTGTCAACAATCAACCATAAAAATATGGCCAAATTTTCGTTTCCCGTTTTTCTTCGACGTCCTAACAAACTGTCGTTTTACCAGTTTCAAGAGGGAACACTGGAGATCTGTGTTCAACTTGAAACAATGGAACTGAACGAAAGCAAGTATTGGAAATGTGCATATATGTGTGTATTTCAAAAGTTTCTTTGAATCTTTAGGCTCGCTCGTAACTCGACGATAACATGGACTTGTTATTTTTATTACGGCTATAAAGCAAGATAATTCACTACAAACGCAATCAATATATTTTTCAATTTACAATAATCCCACCATACATGAAGTGCAATCGAACGGAACAATTAAAAAAGCACTAAAAACTGAACAAGCATTGAATTAACGGTTCCGTCAACTGCAATGAATCCAAGTTAAATAAAATAAGTTCAACGAACTTGGAATAAATTTAGGCAAGATATTGTTTACACATCTTCAACAACGTATATTTTGAAATAGAAAAGTCAACAAGTCTGAAACATTAAAGTAATATTTTTTGTAGATGTAACAGAAGAGCGTGGTAAAAACAGTTTATGATAGTGAGATCGTCGAAATGACGGATAGGCGGTTTAAACTTCTTTCGACAACCTTTTTGAACTTGAAGTAGCAAGATGATAAAAGAAGGTTACCGGGCAGAGGCCGACCGAGTAATATAACAAAATATTTTGTGGAAAGTTTGAGATAAAAATTTAACTATTAGGCAGTATAGTGGATCTTTTGTAATACAGTGAGTTCGATTTCATTTATCCGAATCATATAAACTCGCGTAAAGAGACAGCATTTTTGTTCTAAAGAAGTGTTTTCAATGAATTCATTTTTCGTGAGAGATTCCAAATTTCACTAATCAAATATGCCAACTAGATATTTTTTTCAATTTTTCAGTAAGACAATCGGTATGACGGTTATTTGCAATTTGGCTACTATAATACTTACTATTTCATTACAATTTCCTAAATTACAGTGTTATGGGTAAAAATAATGCTGAATTGAATAATGTTACCTTGTCCATTATTATATGTAAATTTATACTTTTACTGAAAAATTTTGGTTGCAAAAAACTGTATCCGACTTCTTCGGCTAATGATGAATGCCTTGAATTTTGAGCAAAAAATATCCATCTTGTCAAATAAGTTTTTTTGTTCAGTATCGCAAACACTGAACACACTTACTTCCGAAGTCTATGTTCACATGTGAATAGAAACAAACAAAAGTAGAATGTGTTTCTAAAAATTTCCGAAGTTTTAAAAAGTAATACAAATCATGAAGCAACAAAAAAAATAAATTGGCGCTCCGGGGCGACTTGATTGATTCCAGTGGTGCATTGGCTTTTTCAGTAGCAGGAAAATCCGAAAAAACTTGCAGCATCACATCATCTGAAGATCTTGATCTGTCAATGTTCCCTCTTTCATAGAACAAAATATAAGGCGTCTCCAGAGGCTCCAATAAATTCAAGATATCACCAGAAAATTTAGTGACACAACTATCGTCAAACTTGAACCAGTGCGTTTCATCTTTGACTAAAGCGTAATAATGACCAGATTCAACGCCAAAACCTCAGGGGACTCATGGGAAAATGTATTCAAGGATTCACAGAAGGTACTAAGTGATGTAAGGTTATGGTTAAATTATAACCTTCTGAGTCTGAATGTTAGTAAAACAAAATTTCTAACTTTCTCTTTACTACAAAATGATCAGCCGGAAAAAATACTTTGAGTATACATCAAACAGGGTGTGAAACACAAAATTGCTCTTGTCCATTGATAGAAAGGTTGATAAATATATAATATCTAGGTCTTATGATAGATCAGCATTTGAGATGGGACGCTCACTCTGATAACGTAGAGGATTATAGCCGGTTCTGGGCCTCCCCCCACCACTATGACGTATTAATTGCTCTTTTTTTAGTAACATCAAGGCGATGTGACCTTGAAGTGTCTGGTGTATGGATCATTCAGAATTTTTTTCGTCTGAGATTTTGTGTGTGTGTGTGACATAATGACGTATTTACATTTGGTTGGTGTGTGTGTGTGTGAGAATACACGGTACAGGGTTTATCAAGTGCATGTCTGCGTACAAACATACATCTGCATACTTCAAAGATCCTCCAAGTAATGAATGTTCCATCGGTGTGAGCCCACCAAGTTAGTGGTGTGACGTCACAGTAGTAACCGTTCAACGGTAGGAGAGCGAGATGTGCACTCCACGGCGTGTGGTTGAGTAATGCGAATTCATTGCTGATACACAATCCTCTAGTACTCTATAACTTATTCCTTCTCAATTTCTCTTTCCCATTATCCCAACCAACATATCTAATATAAAATAATTCTTATGATAAATTCCAAATTCATCTACTCAATATCATCAATATTATTTTTCTAAACTCGCACTGTATAAAAAAAGTAAATTAAAATAACCAAATGGAAGCATTCATTGCTTAGATATGTTCTATGCTTCCTTTGGGCTTACGATGTATTTTCTTTATAGAAGATATTGTACCAAAACAAATATTGTACCAAATATATATCATATGATTTTATTCGAGTATGGCTTTTCAGGTTCATCTGAAAAAAGTCTGGTGGACTGCAGGACAGAAGGATGTGGTAAGAACTCTGAATGCATTCGAGAACAGGCATTTTTTGTTTGCCGTTGTTTACCAGGATATACTGGTGTGCCAGAAAAAGGTTGCGAAAGCGGTGAGTTTAAACAGTGCAACATAATACTGAAATTTTTCCATAAATATTGTATACAGTACATAGGCTTATTGCTCGAATTACGCATAAAGTTCTTAATCAATAATATACACCATTATTGTACAAAGTTTTTGGCACGTTTGTCCGTCATGTAACACGTGTTTGATATGACGTCAATAGTAGAGTCGGTTATTGTTTATTATTTAGATTATTGGGTTATGTAAATATTGTACTAGTTGTTGGCAAATATGAGCACAGCTCGTCATGTGGAATGTACACTTCAGGGTTCCAATCTGCCTGTCACATAATCCCGATACGCCCACGCTTCCCATCACCCAGCCACATTCCACACAACTCGGTGCAATCTGTTAATAATATTTGCATATAATCAGCACTGGTAGCGCGTGGCGCCCGGTGAGGTTGTGCGCAGCGGGTACGATGGATGATAAGTCAGATTGGGAACTATGAAAGGAGCATTCTCACATCGATTTGTATATTAGTATTGATTTCTTTCACTCAGCTGAAAGCTGTTATGCTTGTAAATACTGCCGCTTGTTCGGTCACGTTGAGATGGCCTCTTTCATTTCTCTCATTTTCTGACTATTCTTGTCACACCCGCATGCGATGTTGTGTTTAGCGAGATTTACTTCCTTTCACGGTTCTTATAAATGCTTTCTTTTTCTTGCCCACCCTGATGTTTCCATAGCTGCTGAATGTAACACTGACTTAGAGTGTCCTCACGAAAAAGCATGTATCAACTTCCAATGCGTAGACCCCTGTACTCTTAGAGGAGCTTGTGGATTGAATGCCGTTTGTGAAACAGTACTTCACAGACCTCGATGTTCTTGTCCGGATTGTTATGTTGGCTTGCCAAGTACAGCGTGTCATCCAGATCAGAACTGCCTCAACCGAAATGGAGGGACAACCACTCCTCCAATATGTAAGTCAGACTCGGACTGTGCTGATGCCTTGGCATGCGATTCTTCATCTGGAGAGTGTTATGATCCATGTGAACACTCTTCTTTCAAATGTAAAGGTAACAAAAAATGTGAAGTGCATCGTCATAGACCTACTTGTGTTTGCAAAAGAGGATTCGTAGTTAATGAATTTGGAGAAATTTCTTGTGCTTCGGATCATATAGAATGTTATGGAAATAATCAGTGTCCTTCGAATAAGGCCTGTATAGATGGAATCTGCCAAAATCCTTGCACAGTCACTCTTAGATCTCCTTGTCCACCAGAAAAAGGCTGCGACGTTGTGAACCATAAACCAGTATGCATATGTTTGGAAAATTGCAGCCCTTCTTTATCCATATGTCTGAGAGACAATGGATGTCCTCCGAACCAAGCTTGTAGAGCATTTAGATGTGAAGACCCCTGCGTTTCAGCAAACTGTCCTGAAAATACACCATGTTATGTAGAAGATCACAAACCAATATGCAAGTTTTGTCCTCCAGGATTCAAATCGGATGCTAAATATGGATGCGTCAAAGGTAAACACTAATTCGGGTGCAAACTACTTAGTGCTTGACGACAAACGGAAAATGAGTTCCATTGCTTTCGGTTACAGTGTGCAGTAATGATTTCCACTTTCTTCGCTACATCGTTTTCTTCATCATTTCAATACTTTCAGATGACAGTATTTATCTTCACAACTTCCAATTTTCGAACCTATACTTCTTCTTTATTATTATCTATTTCTAAATGAGTGACAAACTTTTCCTTTCGAAATAATATTATTAACAAATTCATTTTTGCCTCTAACTAACTTGGTATGGAAATCGATGATGGTTATGAATTTGATCATCTCGTTGGATATTTTAATTTTTGAAACAAAATTTTGGGAATTTTTCATTCTAAAAATATACTACTTATAGTATAACAATTTTCTATTCTAGGTGATTCATATACAAATTGAACTGAGAGCTAACGGCAACAATGTTAGAACTAAATTCTTACCGGGGTCATTTTTATTGTCTATGTATCGCCATTGTAAATAATTGAAAGGTAAGATGATTCCATAAAATTTGCCCCCCGTAACAAGATAGCTTCTGCATATCGACAGGATTTACGAGCGAATAGTTGAACCACTTCGTTAAATACTTTGAAACATCGGTAAACTGATCAACACTTCGCAGGTGTATTATATTTGCGTCCTTAAAATGCCATAACTGTCATTAGGTTTCTTCACGCATAGACGTGTGTTCTGTTTCTTGTGAAGGTGACTTTGTTTTGTATCTATTAAATATATTTTATTATATTTATTAATAAGACTGTTATATTCATTAACTTTAAAATATACGATAGAGTTGGCCGATACTCGTTTTTCAAAATACATTAACTTTAAAATAGTTTTTGAGGTAAGTAAAGTACTGACAAATAGCTGAATAATATGATTTAATGTTATTACTTTCATAGTATTAAGATGGATGCTGTAGCAGGTCCAAGTAATGTACGAAGAAAGGGGAAGTTTATGTCGTTAGAAGGAAAACAGATTGTCTGTAGAGTGTACGAAAATTTAAAAAATACACTCCGTACAGTGGAAGCTGTAGGCCAGTGTTCATTTTTAACGGAAATATTCCTGTCGACAATAGAACGCATTGTACGTGAGAAAAAGGTTACTGGGATTATGCAAGCTCCAAAAGTACATATTCGTGGTAGAAAGAAAATTGAATTAGATGAGTACCAGAAAAATTTTGTACGCTATACCATTCATTCTTTCTTTTTTGAGAATAAAGTGCCAACCCTTTAATCCATTAGGACAAAGGTAATGGATAATGTGATCTCATTCCAAAAACGAACAAAGAGAAGTTAAGAAAAATAATAAAAAAAGATCTAAAATTTATATATGCCAAACGATCCCGTAAATCTGTCTTAATAGAAAAAGAAGATATAGTATCATGGCGACGGAGATATCTTTGCTCTATTAGAGAAATGCGTTCTGCTCACAAAAAGATTTATCATCTGGACGAAACGTGGGTGAATGCTGGTCACACAGTATCTAAGATCTGGCAAGATACTACTGTAACTAGTTATCGTCAAGCATTTGTGGACGGTTTATCAACAGGGTTACGCGGACCAACGGGTAAAGGGCA